>JAWWES010000081.1:35733-54029 GCA_035583135.1 Lophotriccus pileatus | reverse complement strand
AGCTCGGGCACGAACCCCGCGAGCAGCCAAACACGATCATGAATGGATATACTCTCCTGGCCGCCCCGAAATGCGTCCCCTCCCTCCCAGCCCCCGAGCCGCCGCTGCGGCCCCGCCGCGGTGCCGTTTCGCGCGGTGAGGGTCGGCAGGGCGCCCCGCGAGCAGGGGAACAGCCGCATCTGCACAGGCCGGGGCCGGTGACCTGCCCTCCCGGACCGCCTGCCGGTGCGGCCTGTGAGGACAATCAGCGGCATCTGCCGGGAGCAGGGAAGGGGCTCACACGATGGGAGCCAGCATGAGTGAGTCTGGGATCTAAGAAACAGAGCCGATGCCGGCCCGACGCTGCCTTGCCAGCCCTTCAGATGAGTTAACCCAACATTACTATGTCCACCAGACACATAGCAGTTGGTTCCAGATTACACGTGCCTTTAGTTCAGTTAGAACTGCAGGAATAGTAGCAGTGAATAAGGCCGTTACTTTGCTTAGCATGTTCCTTTCTGAGAGGCTGAGGGGGGAACAATGCTCACCCTCTCAGAATTTCTGTGATTCCCATGGGTGTTGCCCATACAATAGCACTTGGATTGGAGTGGCCCTAAAAATCAATGGAGCTCACTGTCTCTGTCCCCATGTGCAGAAGACCCTGTAATCTTCATGGCTTGCACTTCACTTCTGGACAATGCAGTGTCTTTTCTGTGCTTGTTTTTGTTACTGGTTGAGGGCAGAATTTTATTTATTTGTTTCAGATACGATTCTTTTCTGTTTGCAGTCTTGCCAGAAAAGTCACAGCCCCCAGACAAGGATTTCAAGCAGAGGAAGAGAATAAACCCCTCTCGTAACCTGGCAACATGTCGCCCGTTGCTGTGCTAGGCAGGCCGGAGAGCATCGGCCCTTGCGAGCCGTGGGCATGGGAGCTGTGGGAGCTGCCGGGAGGCAGAGCGGTGCCCCAGGCCACCACTGCGGGCTCGGCCATCATGGAGGAACCGCACTCTGCTCATGGAATGGCTGCCGTGCTGCCAGCGCCGCGCTCGCCCCCAGCCCTCCAGGGCCGCAGAGGAGGGGGTCTGCTGCTCTCTTCCCCCGTCTCCTGAGTGGCCTGTGGGCTCCGTTTCCAGCAGCTTCCTGGCATGCCACACGCTGTTGTGCAGGGCTTTGTGTGGTAGTCGGTGAGCTGCTGATGTCTCGTGGCAACTGTAGTGTTAATGATTTGTCCATGCCTGTCAGTCACCTGGGGTCTCTCATGGATCCATCACAGTGGTACCAGAGCATCCCGAGGGCAGTCACTGGAGAGCAGTGGTGGGCAGGAGAGCATGGAGGCGAGCCGGGCGCTGTGCCGCCATGCTGCCCCCCGCCCCCTCCCTCCGCTGCTCTCACACTCTTTCTTTCCCCTCGCTCCCACATGCTGTCCCTCCCTGTTCCCAGCTCCTGCCTCCCGCTGCTTCTCTCTCTTGTCCGGAGGGGTTAGTTCTCGTCTCTCATGTTAGAAACGCTGCCAGCAAATGTTTCTGTGTGCTGCCTGCCAGGTCCCTGGGGAAAGGGCCTGGAAATGCAGTGCGGGAGGAGCAGTGGGAGCAGGGGAAAACCATTGTTTCGCCCTGCTCGCCTGCTGCATTTTCTAGTGGGAAAACATCTCTGAGAGGTGCTGAGCTCTGTCACTGCTGGAGTTGCCCCCTCCCCCTTCCTCTTGCCCCAGAATTTCCCATCCCCGGTGCAGAGGAGGAGAGGCTGCAGCACCACCACGGAAAAGCTGAGATGTGTTTTCAATTTGCCTGCTGCTTATCTCTGCTGTTTGGACAGAGAGGTTTAAAAAGCTGGATTTTCTGTCCCTGCAGAGTAAACAGACAGAGCCCGGCAGCACAAACTATTTCTGGCTTATCAGTGGAGGAATGCAGCAGCTGAGGCTGAGTGCGAGTGGGCCGTCAGGAAAGCCCTGAAGGGGCCCCCTCCCCACTCCGCGCTATTAGAAGTGTGAGAGCCCAGCAGGACTCAGAGGGGAGAGTTGGAGAAAAAGGCAGAAAAGGGAAAGAAAGAGGAAGAGAGAGAGTGAGAGAGGCTGAGCAGACCCTGATGGCTACAGACGAAGTTACAGGAGGGGCTCGCAAAGCTACGAAAAGCAAACTTTTTGAGTTTCTGGTCCATGGGGTGGTGAGTCGGGAAAGTTAGTGAGCTGGCTGGCTCTGAATAGAGGGATGAGTGGAAACTGGAGGCTCTGTGCTGGGCTGGCTGGATCGGCTCCTGCTGTGTGCTCCTGGGGCGCTGGTAGCTGCCTCCCCAGGAGAACACGGGGGTCTGTAGAGCCCCCAGCATATGCACTGATTCATTGATAATGTAGGCTTGTGTCTGGGGGGATGTGTGCTTTGCTTTTTGCTGTGATTCTCCATGAATGGCGAATAGCATGCTTTTGAGTCTGATCGTGGTGCAGAATCTGCACTGGATCTAACCCAAATGGGCTTGTAGGACACTTTGTTCTGTAACCAAACTTGTGTTTTGAAAAGCAATTTTGATGAAAGCCTGATGAAGCCTTGTGGTGCTGCCTCTGGTTCTTGTCTCCAATCTTGGCTCGTATGTATCCTCTGGCTACTTAACAGGTGACTTCCAGGGGCTTGAAGAGATTAGCTCTGCAGATCAGTAACAGTCTATGGGAACTCACCCATGAGAGAATTTCAGGGTGCCATGCTTCATTAAAGGAATCCTTCAGGTCTTTAAAAATGTTCCAGCTTTTGTTTAAGAGTCAGGTCTTCGATCTCCATTTAAGGGGAAATGCTAACCCTGCTTTGCTGCCATTGGAAACAATGTTCTTTAAATGACTCTTGTGTTTGAGAGCAGTCACCATTTATAACATTTGGATTTCTGGTATTGAGACACATTTAACAAATAAGGCTGTTAAAGAGCCCCAAGGAATGCAGGTATTGTTTGGATACTGGTAGTCCCCAGTGTTTCTCTTTTGAGGAATCTGGCACCTCCTGTGACACCTTTTTGAAGACATCAGGTGGGGGGACTCTTGTGCAGAGATCATAGAAGTCTGTGGTGCTCACATCAGGCTCTTCATTTGTCTCCGTGATTCAGGCTTACTCCAGATGTGCGGGATCTTGTGCGTGTCCTGCAGATCCTGGATGTGGTGGGACTTGCAAGGCTAAGAACTGTGAGGTGGCATTCTGTGGGAACAGCATTGGTGAGAGGTGCGGAGAGGGGATGTGGTGCCAGTGCACAGGACAGGATGGGTGAGCCTGGTGGCAGTTTGGGGCTGGTGGAGGGCAGGTGTGCAGGTGGGAGCAGTGGTTTTGCTGGGGACATGTGGGTTCATCAGGGTGGTCTGAATCAGGATGGCTCTATCTGGGCAGAACCATAGGCAAGTTGGGAGTGTGGCAGGCGGGATCGTTTTGCCTTTTCCAAAGTTTTGCTTGACATTTGCCCACCAGTGATCTTCCTTTAGTGTCAAGAAGAGTGGCAAAAATAGTTATGTGAATCTGCTTATTCCACATCTAGCTGGACTTCATGTGAAAGCAGGACGGAGGCCTCTTAAGCCTGGGAAATTTTAATTTATACCAGAATGAATATAGCAGAACTCATTTCCATTACTTATTTGGAAAGTCTGCCTTTTCTGCCTTGGGAGTTTTATTGCCAGTGGCATTTTACTTGAACGTATGTGTTTGCCTGGAATATCTGCACGTGTTTGTCATCTTCCTGCTCCTTGTTGCTGAGGCTTCTTGGCTGTTGTTCTGGGGCCTGAACATCTCTTGTATCATCCTCTCCTCCATTAACATCTCCCTTAATTCTGCTCTGTTGCCTGGTTTGTTATTTCCTTTTGTTTCTTCCTCATCTCAGGTTCATTTTCATCATAGCACGGGTTGGTGTGGTCACTCTTCCATTATTAAAATAGATGAAAAAAGTTATAAATTCATTTTGTCTCTTTAGGCCTTGTATCCTACCAAATAAGAGAATATGTCATGCCAGCCATTACCTTGAGTTTACATAGTGCTGGCTCCTGCATTTAATTACCACCCAAAGTGTGTCAACATCTGAATTAATTCCTTGAAAAATCAAGTTACATAGCAAACTTTAGTGGAATTCCTTGGAGTCAGATTCTGCTCTAATTTCAGGGACAAGTCTTCTCTTCAAGTGACTTACTTTTATTCTATCTATGATAGCATTATTTAATTTGATTATTGAAAATTATTTTCTTTACCCCCTCAAAAAATGTGGAGAAACAAATAATGGTAGAATGTTGACAGAAATATTTTTTTTGCTCCGTGACTACTTAAATGAACAGAGTAATCTGCAGTATTTCCTAGGGGCAGTCAGCTTCTAGATTCACTTGATCTTTCTGAAAACATATGTTCCTTTGGTAAGGTCACTTCACCCTTTGCTCTTGTGCACCTGATCCTGCCTTTGTTCTTTTCTATATTGTCAGCTTATAAGATGTCTTCTTCCTTGTTTGTCCCAGGCAAATAGGATCCCCTTGAACGACGAAATCTCTTAACAGTTAAAAATCTCAAGTTGGATGCTTCATTCTCCTCCTTCTTGAGTCTTTGATAATTTGTTACACCTCTAGTTAGCACTTGGGCTTTTAAAAAGGTTAAATTTCTTTCAGTTATTTATTTTTACAGTGCTTTACAATATTTTTTACTCCTGTTTCACTGTTTTGCATATTGTTTTTGTGGGAAGAGGTTTTTTTTTTTCCCCCAAAGGATTCATCCTATATTTTGTTCTTTCTTTCCTTCTCTATTTCTAGCATTTGTATGGATACATATGGCTTTAATCACCTCGTTTGTGTTGATTTATCTCTTTATTGCTGCATTTTCTGCTATCCAGTAGTATATTTCAAGCAGTCTTTGTGATATCTCTCTAGGTTTCCAGCTGTTGCCTTATATTGTGTTGACCTAGTTATTAATCTTACTGCAGGCCGTTCCTTTCCTCAGTTTCCTCTCTCCCCTAGGCCCTACACAGGCCTCACCCTGGCTGGATCCCTTCAATGGATCCTACCTTTGTCTTCCTCCCCCATCTTTTTTTGTTCCTTTCTTTCATTTTTTTTCTTGCTCAAACAGTAAGGCCCCTTTAGCCTTGAGAAGGTCCATGGTGCAAGTCTTGTCAAAGCTTTTGTGCAGACATCTGTGCTCTTATGACTCAATTGCGGCCACCTTTCGTGAGTGCCCTGTGCAGGTGACCTTGTCTGTGTCATCTGCACACGAGAACCTGCTGAGAGGTTTGTTTTCTTGTCCTGTTGTTGTGACCTTTTTAATCTGCTTCTGTGTCCTTTCTCGGTTCCCACTTTATCTTCCTTCCAAAGCCAATCTTCTTGCCTTTTATTCACCAGATACCCCTATAAAGGTCTATGTCCTTCTCTTAACTATCGAGTCATAGCTGTATTTACAATATCCTTGCTGTCAGTTCAAATCACCTTCTTTTTCCCATGGTCATCTTGGTCTTTGTTCTCTGTGCTATGCTTAGGAAGCTCTCTGAGGTAATAGAAGTCCTTATCCATATATTTTTTCTGCTAATAGGTGTTATTTCATGGTTTCTGCTAATCTCTTCAGTTTGATATTAGTTACACACCAAGATTGCTAATGCATACAAATCTGTGTATAACTGATGTGACTCCTTCGCTTATCCTCAGTCCTCTTGTTGTTTGCTTACCCGCCTCTCAAATCTGGTCATAGAATTTTATGATGAAGACAGAAAATATCTATTAAATGGCATTTAATACAGTGAAAGGAGGTTCTCAGAGCATACCAGCATGTAAATGAATGTTTAATATAGTGACAAATAACTTGTTGCCAGTGTTAGAACAGACAAAACAACAGGTCTGGTGCCCCAGAGATGGGTATGGAATGTCTAATAGATTTGTCTGATTTGGAAAAGGGTGTGAGCAATGAATTTCATAAACAAATTTTGCATCTTCTGATATGTTGCTGGGTTTAGAGCAACTGTCACCGTTCAGGAGGAAGGCTTGGATGTCCTGTGAGCTGCCTTAGTGTGTAGCTAATAAGAAATCAAGTAAACTGTTAGCCTAATTGGGAAGTGGGGCAGGGAATAATGCAAAAGCAATTGTAAATCCATGGCGTATACTTGCAAGAATGTTTTTCTGATTTTGGTAATCTAGATGACTAACAAGCCAAAAGAATGGGAACTTGGAGGGCAGTAGTAGTGGGAGGCCTCTGAAGACTTCATCAGTAAGAGAACAGGATTTTTTTGTTTTATTTGTAGTATCTAAGCATAAAGACTGATTATGAAGGTTGTAGAATCTCTGTCACTGAAGATCTTAGGCACTTGTTAAAGAAGTAAACATCTTTCAAAGAGGATGGAGATACTGGTGATACTTCTTTGAGACAAGGAAGGACTGAATGACATCAAGGACTTGTAGTTCAGTATATTATAAAAATTATGTTTGTTTTATTAGAATGGGAAGAACTAAAGATATTTTCCCCAAATTGAATGGTGATCTGTTTTAAGTGGGTAAAAGTGACTATTTCTTCCAGCCAGTCACAGGTTTGTAGAGATCACTACTGGGAGTAGCGAGGTGAGGAGAGTATGGTGAGGTTGGAAAAAAAGTAGAGCTTTGCTAATGAAAAATATCCCACCAATTTTTATATTGTCATGGATATGTCTGTTGTCTATGGATATTTTATACTGTCTTGTCAGAGCATAAGTCAGCTGACACTAGAATAACTAGAAGGGAGCATCATTAACTGCTGGTTTTGGACAGTTTGTTCCACTTCCCTGCCACAGGGCGGTTCTCTCTGTCAGGGCGTCCGCTGGGAATGGGGCCTGGAACAGAGGCACTGGTTTGCTGTGTGTGCATTCCCTGTGTGGTAAACAAGGAGATGTTTGGGGTGTGTAGGGCAGCCTGGAGAAATCAAGGGACCTTACTGCAGGCAAGGAGTTTGATTGGGAAGGTACTTACAGGGCACTGTTAGAGTGAAAACCTTGTGCAGCTTTTAACTGTGTGAGCAAGCTGCTGGTAGAGACTGAAGGTTTGTCCTTTCCTAGCCCTGGACTGATTGCAGGCTGAGAAATAGAGAAAAGTTCACACATAATTAAGAAAAGAAAATCATATGAATTCTAGCCAAGGCTTTAATAGAGATCAGTGTGATTTTGTGCAAGATGGGCTTGTTAAACAAATTTGAGTTGCTCATTAAGAGAACTTGTATTTGCTGATGAATGTAGGTGCACAAATGTAATTGATCTGTGGAATGTTTGAATTGCTCTTCTCTTTTTTTAAAAAATAAATACTGTAGGAATAAAAACCCAGTCATACTGGATCATTTAGCTCAGTGTCCCTGGTTGCAGGGAGCACAGAAGGCTGCATGGAAGTACAGGAGCAAGGCAAAACCTTAGTGATGCTTCATACAAATACTCTGTGATTTGCAGCTTAGGAGCTTTCTGACCCAAAGCTGTCTGCTGTGTGGTACCTTTATATGAACTTTATTTATGGACCTTAGTCCAACGATGTCTTCCTTAACCCATATAAAATTGTAGCACTCAGTGTTTTGTGTCAGGAATTTTTGATTTTTGCAGCTTATCTGACATAAGGAATTACCTGATCCTGCCAACTGTTGTCTGATTCTTGTAAGGGAAGAGACAATGATTTTGACCAGCCTCTGCTCTCTCCATGTTAGTCACGGCGCTGCAGAACTCTGTTGTTCCTCTCCCTGCCAAAGCCATCCTTTTCACAGAGCCAAGAGACACATTCTTGTAGTTCCCTTCTATACATTAGATCACAGCAATTATGTGATCAGGTCTGTTAAAGCTGGTGGAACTCAAAGCTGGTCTGTAGGTTTTTTTCCAAATAATTTAGTTTTTTCTTGGTTGCATCCAAGTGTTCCACTTGAGGTTGGTGGCTGATTGCTGTGAGCTGTGAAGAGACACTCATGAATTAGAAGGATGTTCCCTGAAATTTGTCTTGCATTACAATTCACAGGTCTGTAAATGGGATGTTTTCTGAGTTAAAGACTTTTGGATCGTCGTGAACATTATATAAAAAGGGGTGGAATCTGGAACACTTGGACTTCTAGGTTGTGAGAGCTTTTGGGAAATGGAGAAAGGTGAATGTGGCGGAGAAGCAAGAATTCCAGTACTGAATGTCTAAAAGATTCATAGACATTAAAGAAAAAGGAACGCATGAGGTAGTATCTGTAGTTATAGGGGAGGAGAGAAGCCTTGTACAACTTCTATTTGTTGTACTTCTAAGAGTCCCTTTTGAAATAACACATCAAATTGGAAACCATTTGTGCAGTCGGAAACCTGCATCAGACAATATCAGTCTAGTCTAAATTTCCTAAAGGTTCCAGGTACTTCTAGTGACCCATTCTTGCCTCCAGATAGCATCTGATGTCTCCTCCTGCTTATGTTTATGCCTTACAGAAGTCATAGAATGATTGAATGGTTTGGGTTGGAAGCCCTTGAAGCTCATCTAGTCCCACCCCCTGCCATGAGCAGGGACACTTTCCACTAGACCAAGTTGCTCCAAGCCCTGTCCAGCCTGGTCTTCGACACTTCCAGGGATGGGGCAGCCAAAGCTTCTTGGTGCAACCTGTGCCAGGGCCTCTCTACCCTGTCAGGGAACAATTCCTTCCCAGTATCCCATCTATCCCTGCCCTCTGGCAGTGGGAAGCCATTTTCCCCTTGTCCTGTCACTCATGCCCTTGTAAATAGTCTCTCTCCATCTTTATTGTAGGCTCCCTTCAGTAGCTACTGTAACACCTTGACAAGGTCTGTTGTCTAGCCAAGGTAGCTTCTATTTTTAGTTTAAAAATATGCTGTTTGTGTACTTGGTGGTGATTGTTCTCAAGATCTGTCAGTGTCTGTGTTAACAAGAAGCCAGAGGCTGTTCACCATGAGCCGTCAGAGCCTCCAGTGCGGTGCCAAGGTGGATGGAACCTGTCAGGACAGGACATTGCTGTAGGTGCAGCTCAGCGCTCCACTGCAATGCAGTGACTCCCTACTCTCTGTTCAATCCCTTTTTGAGGATTTTGTAGGAGTTTTTGATTTTCTTTTCTTGATACTTTCTTTCTGTCCAGAGCAGTGTTTGCGCAAAGTAGTGCCTGTAAATGGAATCAATGTAGGTAAAAAGGAGATAGATCTATGGGTAAGAACAGAGATGTGTTGGGGAGAGGGGTCTAGGGTAGATGATTTCCTAGGAAGGAGGGTGTGTCAGTGCTGTTTGACACTGCAGCCTTCCCCATGGATGCTACTTGATAAGGACAGATTCCATTCCTCTGAGGAAGAGGGGAGAGACAGATCCTAACCCATAGACAAATGCATCTTCAAGATCTCTTTCAAAAGCCATAATGATATTAAAATACTCTTATGTATCAAGACTTCCTTTTTTTTAATGTCAGCATTGTGAAAAATATGATGTATTGTCCATCACTGTCTTGTCTTGCACATGCATTTGTGAGCAAAATAAACTTTTGGATAAGGTAAGGTACTGGTTCTATGTTCTTCTTTTATAAGAGTTTAGAGAGAGAAAGCATTTCTGTGTCTTGGGAGCATTTCTGTATCTTGGGCTTGCAGCAGGGAGGTAGTGTAGTGAGTAATGTTTTATCTCTGGGTGATATCGGAGATGGGAACGTGATGACAGAGGGGAAGAAATGAAGGAGTGAAGGGATGAGATCAAACGTGCTTTTGCTAGAGCTCTCTCCTTATTCTCTCCATTTCTCTATTTTGATGCTTAACAAAGGGAACTGAAGGAAGTTCAAAGATGTCAGACCAAGACCGAGAGCAGATTTGGCTTTCTGACTTGGTTCTCCAAGCCTTAAGGTGTCCTTTAGAGTAGCAGCAAAGTGGGCCTGCAGTTTGACCCATATGGCCAGTCAGTGTCCATGAGACGGCTGTGCTCGGGATCCAGGCGCTTCTGAATGATTGTCAGTGCTCTCTGGCTGACTGACAGGCAGCAGCCGGCCCAGTGGTCTGCCCTTTGCTGGAAGAGGGCCACAATGTGTGGCTTGACAGATGACAGAGAGATCTTAAATGCAGACTCAAGAGAGAAGCATTTTCTGGACCATTTCTGTCTGCTGACTCTGCCTGGGTCAGAGGGTGGGGGCAAGTACGTGGGAACGGAGAGCACTGTTCCCCTCCAGCTGTTCTCAAGGCTCCGTGCTCATGGCAGAAGGCGTTTCCAGCTTCCCTCAAAGCTGCAGTTTTGCATGCTTGCTGCCTGCTGCTCTCTCCATGGCCACACCCACCGTTTGTTTCTTACATGCACACTTGCTGAAGTCACCTGAACTCACCTTCCTGTGCTTCACTCTCGTACCACAGCCTTGCTTCTCTGTGTTGGTTATAGCCCATATTGATTCTTTGCTGATCATTCATTCCCCTCCTTTCTCTGGTTTCCTTTATAGATACAAGCACAAGCAGTGTCCAAGACATGATCAGGGAGGGCACTGAACTGGAGCTTTGGGGGCTGCAATGGATTTGGGTGGTTAATAGGAGATATAGGTGCTATAATATTTTATAATTTAAATTATATTTTAATTTATGTTTTATTATATATAATAATTAAATATCTAGAAATTATAAAAAGGGTGAGATAAGGATGAAATAAACTGTTTTATTATTATTATTTTATTTATTAACTGTGCACAAACCATTTTCTTCTCACCCTCAGTGGCTTGCATACCCTCAGGGGTGCAGGCACCCCATTTTAGAGACCACTAGTATACTTCTCCCAAGTACTTTCTCAGTCTGTAACTGTTGCCCCAGGTATGTCTTCCATGCCATTAGCACCCCTTTGGAAGGGGGTTCCACAGCCTGATAGCCACAGTGGGGCAAACTCACCCCTTTGGTGGTCTGAGAGCCTGACCCCTCTGCTGGTGGCCGGGGTTCACTGTTCCGGCCAGGGCAGTGAACAGTCAATCCCCAGCTGCCCTCTCCAGGCCACACCTGATTCTGCAGAGCTCTGGCAAATGCCCCCTTAGATCACCTTGGATCACTTCTTTCCAGACGGAAAGCATATTTACTGTTACTTTTACTTTACTTCCATGGATGCAATTCCATAGGTTAAAAATTTCTGTGCCATTCCTTATCCTTATTTGAACTCTGCTCTGCCATCACCGAGCTGCAGGAGCCAGAACTGCAGCCTTCACATGTGGGCACACCATGGGCAGTGGCACACTGATACTGTCTGTTCCCCCCGTTCTCATTTCTTTTGTTTAATGTCTTTTTTGACCTCTAGTAAGCAGTGAACCGATATTTTTTTTCTGGAAGTGTCTGTTTGAACAAGATCTTGCTTCTGTGGGCAGCAGTCAGCTTAGGGCCCATTGCTTTGCATGTGATACTTGGATTGTTTTTTCCCCATTCACTTCAATACGTATTGAAATACATTTGCATCTTGCTTTTAAGTGTTAAATCTGGCTCATAAAGTCCTTCTGTAGTTCTTTGAAGCTGGCCTTCGTCCTTGCCAGTATGAATAACTTAGCATTGCCTTTTTTTTGGTTCCCCCCTCCTCGCCCCCCGGTTGTTAAGAATATGCTGAAAAGCGGGAGGCCCAGCAAAATTTTGGATGTGCCTTCATTTTCAGAACCAATTACTTTTACTTCATTTCTATCCTTTAAACAAGTATTTATCCATGATGGATTCCATTGCCTTTTGATTTCATTAAAAGACTTTGTAGACGGACTTGACTTTTAAAGGACTTTTGTGTATGGTTATTCTTATTCACATCCTGGTTCAAATGCCTAGAGAGTGTGCGTGTCTATTTCTGCATATACGTAGATATATAGTAAACATCTTGGTAATTCTTAGCATGAAACCAAGCTCTTCTCTCTGTTTTAAATTGAATTTTAGAGGTGGTAATTTTTCTACTGATGTTTTTCCTTGATGACCATAAACTTTTAGAATTTAGAATTGGGTTTACTGTGTGTCTTGTGCAATGTTAAGCTTGTGATTTGACCCAGAGTGTCTCTCCAGAGCACACTGAAGTTAACATAAATGTCAGGGCTTTAGAATGCCTACAGGGCCTGCTGACAAACTACTGCATCCATTCCGTTGTTTTCTTTATTTCAAAGGCTTAATAGGAGATGTGACCTTTTCTTAAAGGATTTGTGTCACGTTACGAACTTATGCTGCTCTCTGGTGTAGGTGAAGGAGAAAGCTCTTAATGGAAAGTGTTTATCGCTGTGTTTCTGTGTTGTGCCTGTGCTGGTTCCTGTCTCCAGCTGCTCAGAGCCGCCTGCTCGGCAGTGCAGAGCCTGTAGTGGGAGCTGAGCAGCTCTGAGCAGCAGATGAGCTGCACCACTTTGGGCTGCGCGTCGCTGCCATGGGGCGTTTCCTTTGGGCTGGACCTGGAGCTTTCAGCTGTAGTGTGGCCTGGATATGTTACTGAACACAGAGTGTTTTCCCAAGCCTAGTATTTTTCATCCCTGTTTCCTGTCTACTTTACCCCTGAATGCCTCTTTATAACATCCAGGAAACACCAGCCACAGAGCTCATGTGCTTTGTGTTGCTGCTTAGTGCTTGTCAGGATGATCAAAATGGGGAACCTGCTGGAGCCAGTGTCTCATGATGTACAAACGTCCTGGCAGCTGGAGAAACAGGGACCAAACTGGCTGTTCTTTCTGTTTGGCTTTTCCTCCAGCGCCCTGGGATGCCATCAGGAGCTCGAATGCCCCATCAGGGGGCTCCCATGGGTCCTCCAGGCCCCCCGTACGTCGGAAGCCCCTCCGTGCGACCTGGGATGCCCCAGACTGTGATGGAAACAACAAGAAAACGCACTGCACCACAGCAGGTCCAGCAGCAGCAGGTGCAGCAGCAGGTGCAGCAGCAGCAGCAAGCCACCCAGAACCGAGCTAGGAGGTGAGTGTTCTGGGAAGAAAACACGGGAGGACAATCTGAGGAAGAAAAAATGGTATCTTTTTTAGAAGTAGGTAAGACCTTTAAGATCAAGTGAGACAGAGTGGAAGATATATGTACTGTCAGTTTTTTAAAGCAGGAAAAACATTGGAAAATTTTACTTTTTACTTTGTTTGTGAATGGTCTTGAACAAACTGACCTTCACTAATGTCTGGTTTTGCAGTTACACTGCTTTTACCTTGCAGATTTGTTGGGCCATAAGTCAGTCGAGTATATGTAGCCTTTAGAGTTAATGAACAGTTCTCTTTTAATACAGTACAATTATTGTATTATTTGTTACCTGTTCTGTATTGTTGCTCTGATTCTGACTGGCTAACAAAATGGTTTGTAAATATGGGTACTGTGGTCACTCAGGAAGGAGAGTGGCCATAAAACTTGCAGTTGTCCCAGGCATTCATACATATAAAGTAAAGAAATATGCACAGAAGTAATTTCATAGAATTGGATTTTTATAAGGAGTTGTCTTCTTTAAATATATGCCTACTCTGTATGTTGCTGAGTGCATTCTCTGTTAAATAAGTTAGCTGATTTCTTTTTGCAACCTATTAGACCTTAGCAGTCTGGAGTATTATTGAGTGTGCTCCACACACATGCAGTCACCTAGGTGGGCTGCCTTTTGCAGAATCATTATAGGTATATATACAGCTTCAGACAATGTTCTGGTGGTGTAATGGAATCCAGCTGTAGGTAAAACATGACTCTCTAAGCTCAGTGCTTCGGGAGCCCTGCTCTGTCCAGGTTATATGCCTTGGATCAGCAAGCCAGACTTAGTCATACTTGTATCTGGGATGCATCTGGAAAGGACACCAAGCTTGAGAGTATTAATATTTTATGGTTGAAAAAGATTGAACACAGAAGAAATGTGTGTGAGTGCAGCATGTGAGCACAAGCGATGCATGTGTGCCTTGGAGGCCTTGCCCAGCACCAGCCAAAATGCATATTCCACAGCACCTCCCAGGATACTGTCCAGGAAACTGCACAAAATAATGCCCAGCCTTCAGGCACACAGGGTGGATATAATGTGAAAAATTGCCCCTGCTGGATAATTAAGGTAAACTTTAGTCACTAATTAGTTTCCAGGGAGCATTAAAGGACAGTATTTTCTAAGAGTTAATGGCCTAACTCACAGAGGAAAGCAGTTCCCTTCCCCAGTTCTTAACTGCAGTGCTTCTGGTTCAGGACCTAGCAATGACCTCTACTGCCTTGAGCCCAGCTCACACCAGTGCTCCCTGGGTACTCTCCATTCCTTCTGCCATGCCTTCCCTCCAGATAACTGTTGAATGTTTTCCCTTTGTTTGTTTCCACCTCCATGTCATTTCTCATTCTGTTTTTTCAGGCACACTTTTCTGGCACCTTGTGTCCAATTCTGGGAGTAATTGAGTTCTGTGTTTTTTAGCACAAACAGGCCAAGAAGGTTGTACTTGTCCTTTCTTGGCAAATCTCATTTCTGTAACAGACTCTTGAAGAAATGGTTCAGACCCAAATTGTTTGGGGATGTTGGTTTGTTACGTGCTTTTTAACTGCAAGCCTGTGGGGTTTTGCAGGTTCTTGCATATCCCACTCCCTTTGGGAGGCTGGGACTTGCTCAGCCTTTACTTCCAGATTCTCTGAAGTGTTTCAGTGCAGATTTGATTTTGTAAGCTGTGGAAGGTGTTGGAGGTTCACACTGAGTAACCTTCCAGTCCCATTATTCCTACACTTTTAAAAAGGGACATTGTTTACCTATTAAGTTGGATGTAACTGTATAGATGAATTTTCTGCCCCCAAGGAAGGATATAGTTTGCACCTCCAGGCATAAAGAGTTCCTCAGCTTTGGCTTATGCGGGGATGGGGAAGACTCTAAGAATCTGGTATTTCAGGCCAGAGTTATTATTAATAAACACGGGAAGAGAGTATGTCACACCAGTGCATGGAAAGAGCTTTTATGTGGACATGGCTGATGACTGACTTCCTGTGTGAAGGCAGCAGATGCTTTGCTTTCTGCCATTTGTCTGTCATGGATGGAGTGATTCATCTTCTACTTAAGATAAAGGCTTCACAAATTACAGAGGTGAAGAATAAGGCTTGAATTCCCTCTTGGCCCTGTTAGAGAAGGCTGGGTGACAGGTTTGGTGGGCACAAACGGGTCTTAGAATCTGAAGAATTCAAAAGACAGTGTATTTGACAGTCTTCCTTACAGTATCATTTCTCAGGCACGTATACACCTGTGTGTTTGTACAGGACCACAGGTGTATTTTTCAAAGATAGACATGGAAATGTGCCTATGTATGGGTATGGAAACAGTGTGTATATACACTGCAGGCACACATACATCTTCCCTCATGTGCGTTGATAAAGATGAAAAAATATGGAAACATAAGGGCTCTTACCTTTGTACATCACTTGTGCAGATACGTTACGGTCAAACAGGTGTAAGTACGTAGGGAAGTGTGCGCATGTGTGTGTTTTCATACATCACATGAAATGCACATATATATGCGTGTTTGCCTCAGCACTCAATTGTGGGCATGATTGGACAAATGCTTGTGGTCTGTTTGATCAAGTTCACGTGCTGTTTCCAGGCTCTCAGCCAGCTGTGCACACACACAGGGGTGTCTGTGCGTACCGCACGGGACTGTCCTGCACACTCGTCTGCACCCAGAGGCAGCGTGTGCACATGCACTAGCATACATTGCCACCCTGCAGCACAGAAGGTGCTGTGATGAAAGAACTTGCAGACTTCTTTCCAGGATGCATAACAGACAGCCCTGATTTGTTCTTAGCTAACTGCCTCCCTGGGCTGCTGAGAGAAGGGGTCTGTGGTCCTGGGCATGGGTGAGGCCCTTTTGCTGATGCATGCACAGCTGTGCACCAGCATGTGGAGATGTCAGGATAATTTAGCAGGTGGCCTCGTTACTCCTAGATCTGTCACCATGGTAACGTGTTTTTTTCTTTAAAAAATGTACAGTGCCAAGAGGAGGAAGATGGCTGACAAAATTCTCCCTCAGAGGGTGAGTCGCTTTCATTTCCTATTCCCTTCACAATCAGTTCAGCATCTTAGTGTAATTAGAGGGATTTTAGAAAATTCTTTCACTTTTTGTTTAAAAATCTAATTAAAAAGTAAGTAGGCAATGGGTGAAAGTCTGGAGAGCCAGGCTGGGGCTGGGCTGGGGGCTGGGAGTGTGGAGCAGCCTGGCCTGCACGGCCTCACGCCTGGGTTGGCCGAGCCAGCACTGCCGCTTGCTGGAGGGACCGCAGTGCTGGGCCACCGAGCAACGGCTGCACCGGGGCCTCAGGTCTCTACCATGCTTTTGATCCATTTTTGGGACTGCCCAAAACATGGTCCAGAGCACAGCAGTGCCCGAGGGGACACGCTGAGCCTCCTGAGGTCTCTGGCCCAGTAGAGCTGCCAGGTTCTGATTTTTGTGGTTGTGTCCCAGTAGGACTGAAGTGCACCCCTGTAAACAACAGAGGTCAAGGGGTCTGTATTGTCTGGAGACTTACTAATTCTCTTATCCCTGCAGATATGTCTAGCTTTTGGTGTCTGCCTATGCTTGATCCTCAATGCTTAAATCTTCTAATTCCTTTCTAAACTTTGAGATTTCTCTCTGCTTCCCTTCTCTTTTATTATTCCCAGGCTTTTCTTTTCCTTTACCCTCTTCAGTACGGTTCCCCAAGAACCTGCTTGGTCCCAAAAGGCGAGCTTCCTTAGCCTTCAAAACACACATCCTTGTTACATCCCAGTCCCAGTTTCTTTGACTGCTGGTGCTGTTTCTGGGCTCAGAATCCCTTGAACGGGTGTGCCCTTTAACTCCACATCTTTTTCAAGCTTACCTCTCCACTGCTCTTGTGAGCCCAAACTTACTGGCAGGCTCTGGAGTGTCTTCTGTGACTGTTTCACAGGTGCCTTCTACCAGCCACCAGAGGAGGTGAGCTCACTTTAGTACTCCTGGTGCCATGTTATTACTGCTTCTCTTGTCATTCCTGCCATGTTCTGAAAGCAAAGCCTCTCATAGGTCAGCCATTAGATCTCTCATGCTACAGTCTTGAAAGGACCAAGCTACCATTAAACTCAGACCTGTGAACTACTTGCAGCCTCCCTGGTATTTGTGTTGAAGCCTCATTCCTGCTCTGCTGAGGGTCTGTACTTTATTATAATGAAAGTTAAGTGTCTTGTACTGTCGGTTTTGTCTGTCCCACACAAACTGTTTTCACAGACAAGGATGCATACTGGATGGTGAGGCTGTCCCTGGAAATACATGTCCATTTCAAGGCACTTTTTGTTTAATTGTTTTGAGTTTTTTGGTTTGTTGGTTGGTTGTGGGGGTGTTTTGTTTTGTTTGTTTGGTTTTTTGTCTGGAGCCTTTATAAGATGGAAAGGTCTTGTAACAGAGGTAACCAAACTTTTTTGGCAACAGACAACCAGTGCCTGTGTTTGTCAAGTCCATAATAATTCTTTAATAGGTAGAGACTTATTTTCGTATGTCAGAAAGCTCTACAGATGCTTTCAGAACCATGCTGTCACCAAGTCTTCTTGCCTCTCAGTGTCTTTGTTGGTGTCAGCCAATAGTTTTAACTGATGGAGTGATAAAGGGAACACAGATTGCTAGAGGTCTGCCTGCAGTGGAGTTTTTATCGGGGCAGCTGCAGTACTGGTGTCAATGATGTGATGCTCTGTCTTGGTTAAGGTTCTCTGTTAGGCTGCTAGTCAGTGTGTCAGAAACCCCTTACTCTCACCATTTTGGGATGCGGACATCCTGTCCTGTGAAGTGGAGGCTTTGCTCTGGTGGCTGTAGAATGCATGTGAAACACAGGGTAAAACTTCCAGCTTTCTGGAACTACCTCTGGAGTGTTTTCCAGCCAGTCAGCATCTGTTACCCACAGACTTTCTGCAGACTCTTGCTTATGTTATCTGGGAACTGCAAAGGGGAGAGAGAAAGATATTAAATACACTTTGCTCTTTAAAACCATCTTTATGTAGTAGTGGAAAGGGAGATGGGTTCTGAGTATTCCTCGCTTGTGATAATGACTCGGGCAGTTGGCACAAATAACCGCTGTTGGATTTCCAAGCTCTCTGGTCAAGCCTGTGCCATCATCATGGCTAGGTTTCGCAAACGAAGATTCGAGAAGGGCTCTCCCCACACTTGCTACAAGAGCACTGATGGCTAAAAAGGCCAACGCGAGACAAAAAAGTCCGGTTGCAAAAGGCACAGCAGAAAGACTCCCCAGGTGACATCGACAGGACACGATTTTTTCTGTGCTGTCTTTTCTCCTCGAGACTGATCCTGCGTGTTCTCAAAAGAAGCAGCAGCGTTATAGATTGTGTGTCTCCAGGCCTCCCGGTTGGAGGCCAGAGTAGACCAATGGTGATGATCAATATGGCCAAGGCTCAGAGATTGTTTCAGGGAGTCCTTGTATCTCCTCTTTGGGGCTCCCCTCTTGCGGCAGCCAGTGGCAAGTTCACCACAGAG
>JAWWES010000081.1:14309-35633 GCA_035583135.1 Lophotriccus pileatus | reverse complement strand
GAGAAGTGTAGGGAACAGAACAAAGGTCTTTATGTAACCTTTGTTGATCTCACCAAAGCTTTCGATACTGTGAGCAGGAAAGGCCTGTGGCAGATTCTGGAACGTTTAGGATGTCCCCCCAAATTCCTCAAGATGATCATCTTGCTTCTTGAGGGCCAGCGCGGCCAAGTCAGGTATGGCGATGCACTTTCTGAGCCCTTTCCAATAACCAGTGGTGTGAAGCAAGGCTGCGTTCTTGCACCAACCTTATTCACAATCTCCTTCAGCATGATGCTGCAAAGGGCCACGGCAAGCCTGTGCCATAGTGCTGGAGCATATCACTGCTCAGTAGGGTCACTGAGCTGCTACAGGTCAGCTATCTGAGAAGGATTTTGTTTTTCAGGAATCTAATTGTGTGAAAAATGTAACCCAGCAAACTATTACACATAGGAAAACTGGATTATGTTACTGCATGGGACCTCCTGGCACATCCAGTCTGGTTCCCTCTGTTATGGAAGCCATGACACAATTGCCACCTCGAGACTAGTTAGGTTCCTTACTTCTGACATATTTAGATCTGGCAGCTTGCTTTTTTTTTCTGTTTTGCTAGGCAAGGCAGGTCTTTTAGCTTGACAAATAAAAGGGCCTCCCCTCTTGAAATCCTTGCATTTTTTATCTATTCCAAGTTAAACTCATCTCTTTCAAACCTTTTCAAATCTACTTCTCAAGAAATCAGAGCTATGCATAGTATTACAGATTATTACTATTACCCGTGGTCATTCTGTGATTGACTCACAAGTATTTCTGCTTTCTATTATTTGCAACTGATGAATTCCCATATTAGAGCAAGAATTAGACTCTGAGGAATATGATTCTATGCTTTTGTAATGCTATATTTAATTCCATTTCCATTATAGAGTTCTGAGCTTCCTTACCTTCTCTGTACTATCCTCTGCCCTGTGATGACAGTGCCACCCAAATTTGTCATTATTTAGTTCTGTTAGCATACTTCTCCTTTTTGTACAGGAACTATTAATGAATACATTTAAATAAAATCAGTTTCAGAAGTGGTCCATGAGTTACTTCCTGCTTAATACTTTTTTCCTATCCCAGTTCTTTACCATGTATAGTTCTTGTTCTCATCCCCATTTTTCAGTCTTACACAGTGGGTCCCCTCATGACCCATACATCAAATGCTTTACTTAAATGCAAGTCAGTTGTATCAACTGCATCTCTCTTGTCTAAAATGCAGTTTTAATGACCACAAAGACTTGGGTAAGCCCAGGCTGACATACTGTAATGAAAAGAGGTCTAGTATTTTTTATAGTGTATTCAACATTAACTTCAGTTCTGTGCAGCAGGCTGTTTCCCACACCATTTCCCTCACCTCTGGATCCTTCCCATGTTCTCATGTCACTGAAACAAGGTTCATTCAGTTTTAGAGCAGTTCACAAGCGTTGTCATTTATAGATGGGGACCTAAATCCATGGAGCTGATGTGGCCTTTGTGACCCAAGTCTAGCAGTGGTGCCTCAATTTTGACCTCAGGCCACAAACTGTCTGTAGGAAAACATGACTGCACCTCAGATTGCTTCTCTTCTTTCTCCAGGCCTTGCCTTCTCATTACATCTGGTCAGGCTTATTTTTTTTTCATTCTGAGTAATTACATTTTTTCCCAGGAACTGTGACTGTGATTCACTGTTCTGTTTCTTCAGCTTCCTTGCCTACCCTTTCTGATGCAAGAATCTAAGCTGAGAATCATTCTGGCTCTAGAGCTGAGTGTCTCTGCTTTTCCTGTTTAACTTGCTGAGTGAAGTGCACCTTGGAAACAGCAAACTGCTCCTCCTTCAGTAGTACGTGCATCTCTCAGTATTGGCCGCTATTCTTCTCACTGGGCCTCAAATTCCTGTGAGGACTTTTAGTCTAATTGTGCTGGCAGGTTTTTGTACAGCTATCCTCCCCTTTCATCCTCTCTACTTTGTTTTCCTTTACACAAATATTTAGTCAACTTCTGCTGCTGCTGCTGTTCACTGACCACCATGTGGGATTCTCTGCACAGATCCCATGCCATAATAAGTGTCCTGTTCTGTTTTGGTCGCTGCATGGCTGTTGTGCACCTCTTTCTCTGAGCCAACCAGAGGTGAAGAACAACCGATCTGCCATTTACTCATAAGAAAGAAATGGTTGGGAAAGTGATAATCAGCGGTAGCCTTGGATGTAGCAACTGTGAAATAATGAAGATCAAGATCTTACAGGGAATGCGGAAGGAGAAAAGACAAGTACAGGCCCTGGACTTCAGACAAGCAGAGTTTGGCTTATTCAGGGAACTGCATAAGTAGATGTGATGCCTTGGGGAGCAGCACGGAAGGGCAAAGTGGCCCAGGGCAGCTGGCAGGTCTTTAAGGATGTTTAAGAGCAGCCTGTGTTGAAATGCAGGAAAATGAGCAGATTTATGAGGAGCCCAGCACAGGGAACTCACGGTGGTGGTCCCAACATCAAAAGGTAGCATACGAGAGGTGGAAGCAGGGACAAGCTACAAAGGAGGAGTTTAGAAATGTTGTGTGGGTATATAGGGAATGGTACTGGCAAAATCAAAGCTCAGCTGTAGTTGAGATCTTCAAGGGACATCAAGGACAAGAAAAGCTTCTATTACGTTAGTAATAAAGGCTGACCAAGGAGAATGCGTGCCTATGCTGAGTGGGCTGGGTGACACAGTGACAAGAGAGACAGTAAGTCTGAAGCACTCAAAGCCTTCTTTGTCTCAGTCTGCACTAACGATGTCTCCCATACCTTGTGATCAGTGAACACATCCAAGAGGAGCAGCTGACAGTGGACAGGGATTGAGCCACGGATTTCTTGAGAAAACTTGATTTGCACAACTCCATGGTACCCAGACAGCTGCAGCTGAGGGACTGAGGGCACTGGCCCATGTCCTTGCAAGGCCACTCTCTCACACATAATAGTCTTGTATCCAGGGTGGGACATTTTGGTCTAGGTGGGCTGACAACCATCTGGGTTGATGATGGGGCTTAGAGGGTAGTGGCTAATGATTGCACTCATCCAGGAAGACACTGACATCAGAGTACTGCGGGGATCTGTCCTGGCAGCTGGTCAGTCCAGCATCTTTGTCACTGGAGGAGGCAGTGCAGTGCTTGCTTATAAAATCTGTGGATGACACCAAATCAGCGGGTGAGGAAACTGGTCAATATGCTTGCAGAGTGGCTGGAGGAATGAGCCAACAAGAACTTTATGAAATCCAACAACTCTCAAAGATGGAAATTCTATGGTAGCTTAATTCTAAAGGAGCTGCCAAATCTCTATTTATTAGTGATTTTTTTAAAAAAAGGAAATTGTTGAAACTGTTTAGGCAGTGAAGAATCCAGCTCTTGTTGTTCCTGCCTAGGTCCAATTTTATTTATTGGGCTCTTTTCTGAAACCTTGGAGGTGCATGACAATAGGATGAGAGGCAGCAGAAACACACTGCAACATGGGCAGTTGACTCCCTATAAGGGACTGCTATAAAAAAACCTCTGACAAAACAAACAAAACATATGATGGTATCAAAACATGGGAACAGGTTGCCAAAAGATGCTGTGAGGTGCCCATCCTTGGAGGTATTCAGAGACTGGCTGGACAAGGTCCTGAGCAAGCTGATGTAATTTGAACCTGTTTTGTGCAACAGTTGGCCTGCATGACTTGCAGAGGTCCTTTGGATCCAAATTCTTTTGTGATTACTGGGGTTTAAACAGTTGTCTACACAAATCATGGCTTTGCCATGAATCCTTTGTGTGTTTGAGGACTATTCATCACCATAATTCCAGAGCTTCAAACATATCATCCCAGGATGTCGATGCCCTTGGTCTTGCCGGCTGTTGGACGAAACTGTGATGGGGGCTTCTGATATGTCTTGACTAGCAAAGAAGCAGAGACTGCCTCAACGCTGGACACTTGGGGAGATCAAGGAACACTGAGCTGCAGATAGACTTCTTTAGTAGCCAGCAGGGCTCCTGTCAGGTCTCCACTTGAAGAATCTCAAATTCCTTTGGAGTTCAATATCTTAAATGTGACATGCATGGCAGAACGGTTTATACTCAGTCAGCAGGAAAGGTTTGATAAAGCAGTCGTGCTGGAGGTCAGTGAGACTGACAGAGACCTATTCCTTAGGTTTGCTGGTATCCATATTTCACCTAAGGCTGCAAAGGAAAACCTAAACACCCTCCTCTAGGAAACTGTCTATGGCAAAAATACACTTTCCAGATTCTCTGTTTTCTGATGGCAGAAGCTGCAGAAATGATTGCTATAACTTTTTTTTTTCAACAGGCAGGAATCAAGAACTAATCTGTTTACAGTAGGAGAATGTTGGAGATCTATTCTGTAATCTGTCTGTGTAGTGTTGTGAATGTGGGAGATGGCTTTGTCCTGTGCTAAAGTGGAAAATTTCACATCTGTTCCTCCCTGCACCTCTGGTCTTGGATCTGTCAGGGACAATGAGCACAGCTCAAGAAAACCTTTGTCTCCAGCTTAAGCTCAGATTTTCTATCACTGACACTGATTTTTAACTGTCAATTCCTATCAGTATTCTCTCTGTTCTTTATGGTCTGCATACTTGTATATCAGCTCCTAATAGTTCTATTAAGAGGTCTTTTTATTTTACTAGAGTGGCAAACCTTCTTATGAAGACTCTAAAAAGAAGGAGCGCATATTTGATCTTCTGGGAGAAAAAAAAAGTACTAGTTTATTTTTAGTGTCATACAACTAGACAATCTGAAGTCCAACCCTATTATGAGAACTTACTGCTACTTTCTTTTGGTTTTGGTCTGCAAGACAGACCTTAGAGTATTGAAAATCACTAGTGATGAAATATGCCCTGCAGTCATTGTCAATGTTTTTCAGTATTTGGCTACACTCACTCCTAAGAACTTTCACCTTACTTGTGAACAATTTTAATTGCTCAGAATTAAATACTTCTTAAACACTTTTAGGATCATTATGTTGTCAGTTTGATAGGAAAAAACCCTATTTTTTCTTTCTGTGTAGGTAGATACATACTCGTAAGTGAAGCAATTTAATTTGCTTTATGGAACTTTGTATTATAGAGGATGTTTCTTGTCTCCTAATATTCTCAATAGCTTTTCTCGGAATTTGCTGGAGTTTTCTTGAGTTTGTCAGTAGATTTCTTCATTTATGACTCTGGTGTTCTTTTGGTGATTAGTGTATTGCCAAGCATGGCAGTAATTGTGAAATCCTTAATGTTTCTCCAGGTGTTTTTGCTCCTGTATTTGAGAACTGCACTGACCTATTAAGCTACAGCAGTATTCTGGGCTATTGTTTCTTCCTCTGCCATTTCCTAAATCCTTTGAATATTTCCCTGGGAAGCAGTGAGAGTCCCCATGCTGTAGCTATGCCAGAGAATCACAGAATGGTTTGTGTTAGAAGGGATCTTAAACCTTACCCCATTCCACCTCCTGCCATGGGCAGGGACACCTTCCATAGACCAGGTTGCTCCAAACCCCATCTAACCTTGCCCTGAACACTTTCAGGGTTGAGGCAGCTACAGCTTCTCTGGGCTTTACCTCTATTTTTTTTTTTTGATTGTACAACTACCTTTAATAATTTGTATTGGTTTCTTTCTCCCAGTTCGCCATGGTATGGATCCATATCCTGTCCTCTCCTTGTTTTCCTGATTTCCCCATCCTGGGTTACTTGTACATTCTGCTCTTTACATTCAGGTTACGTTATAAAAGCCCCAGCACCATTCCTGTTCTTTATACCTGGCATCTTTGGCTATTTGTTGCTGCTCATGCAGATGACTTTGTTAACTTACCTGCAGTGAGTTTGAGTCACTGTCATTGGCAGCTGTGGTCTCACCAGTAACCCCCCATACAGATAAATTGCCTTACTGGGCATTCCACTACACGTGTTCAGTGTTGCAGCTCAGTCAGTGAAATCAGAAAAAGCCTTTTCTGAAGGGTCTTACAGCCTTTTCAGGTTCTGATGGCAGGAGAACTTTGTCTTTACTGTGTTGAGCTGCCATCCTGTTCCTGCAGCCTGTCAGGGTCCCTCTGAACAGCCCTGCTGCCCTGACTGATGTGAGCTCAGGGCCCTGGGAGGGCTGAGGCCAGGACTTAACCAGGAGCAGTGGAGCCAAAGACAACACAGAGTGCCACGGCCTTCTCTAGGGCTTTGGGCACGAGCAGCAGAACCAGACCCAGACCTGGGTTGTCCTGAGCCTTCCTTCTGTTGCTGATCCACTTGCAGAAGGCTTTCTTGTTGTCTTCCCTGGCCTGCAGCCTGCTGTCATTGCGTTCCAAGCTGTCGTGCTGTGGCAGCTGTAGAAGCTATCCCATAATGTTGTTCCTATCCCAGAATTTGTAGTGGTGCAGCTGTTCCCTACTCTCTGATTCCGTCTTGTGAGCCTTGCACATCTGTTTTACAGACAGGTGTGGTGGGGCCCCCACATTGTGCTGCTTCTGCAAGGAAATCGTGAAAGCCTCTTCCATCATGTTCCCTCTACGCTCTCCTCAGTGCCCCTGCTTGCAAGTTTGCCATTCCTTTGTCACCATCAGTAAAAATAAACTTGTGGAAATCGAGGATAAAAGTGCCTAATTTAATAATAATCTGTTCTTATTAATTTTTAAAAGTTTGAAACATTTGTATTTTCACAGTAAGAAAAAAATAACCCAAACATCTAGAAAGATACTGTTTTACTAATGTTATTCATAATCTCTTCCAGTTATCTCCATAATTCTAAGGTAAAGCGTAACAGACGTGCATCAAAACCTTGGCCAATGAGATGCTGCTAATAGGTACTTTCTGGAGTTTTTTTCAAATAGATAAAGGCAAGAATGGAGAATTCAAGTACTGAAATACTCTTAACACATTTGTAGTTAGAACTTTAGTAGAAGAAGAGTGGAGACTTCCATGGAGCTATGAACTTTTCAGTTAGGGCAAACAATGCAAGAAGAAGGAACACCCAGATAACTGGGGTTTGGTTACCTGTGAAGAAAACTGAAAATTAATTATGTACTACGGACTGGGAGTGTAAGAGTACCTGTATCTTTTGGAGCTAAGGTATACCAAAACCTAAGAAAATTCTTCAACGTATGTGATACTGCTGGGGCTCCCCTTTAATTTTCCTGAGGGGAAATTGGGAAAGGAGTATGAAATGGGAACATTATCGTGCCTCCAAAAGATTATTCCAGTGGTATAGTGAGAAACCAAAAGACTGTAAGAGCTGCCAGAACTGGCCCGAGTGAGCCTTTAGTCTAGCCCAAAATCCCATCTTTGCTGTGACAGCCCTAGAGAACAGTACAAACACAGCAAGTACAGTTCTTCTCTCAAATGCTCTCCCAGCCTGTGGCCATTTGCAGTTCAAGGAATTATATGCAGTATTGTCTTTGGCTGATTTTAAAGTGTTTATGTTTTTTAGCATCTATAATATTTAAGATCCAGTTTGGTTATAGGAATGGAACAGGAAATATAATTTCACTTTCATGTGGTAAAAGACGTAAAGGTGTGGAATAGAAATATTTATTGACGATTACTGCTGTTTCTACAAACTTACTAGAAATCTCATTAGATCCTGGCTTTAGTAACCTGCGAACCAGCTGGGAAGGTTGTTATCACCTGCGTGGTATAGCCTGTATCCTAAAGCCTGTGTAGGCCTTTCCCTGCATCACAATGAGCCTGGAGATTCATGAACTGACTCTGATGGAACTCGGTGTTAAAAGGTCTGAAACTGTTTTCTCAGAATTTTTAATTGACTGCAGTACACAATTAATTTCCTCAGGCAAGGAACTGAGGGATCTTTTCATCAGTATGGGACGGGATAAAAGCACTGGGGTGTTTTGTTGGGTCCAAAGCTTTGTACTCACTGGGAGGAAGCACCGCTGTCCTTTGCAAGCTTTCTGGCAACTCCTTGATGTTTCCAGGGTAATGCTTGCTCTTCGTGCTTTGCTCTTAAAAATGTTCATGTTCTTTTATTATTCTGCTAATACTAACACTTTGAGAAAGCATATAAGCAGTTAGAAATATAATGGTTCAGTTAAAGCTGAAAGAGTTTTTGGCTCTGTGGTTTAGGTTTCTCCAAAGTGTCAGTCTTGCTGTAAACAGAGCAGGTGTTCTAGTATCTCAAAACAAACAAATAGCGTAGGTTGGAAGAGACATTTATTTGATAATCAGTCTAAATATAGCAGGGAGAAAAGAAAATTATTGAGAAAGGGATGACAAAAAACTGTAAGTTGTATGGAGAAGGTGCCTAGGGAATGCCTGACCACTGCTGCCCCAGCTGTGCACAGGGATGTCATCAAATGAAGCTCATTGGTGGCAGGTTCCAAATGAGCAAAAGGAGGTGGTTCCTGCCACACGGCCTGGTGAGATTCTGGAATGCCGAGCCTCGGGCTGCTGTGGGTACTAAAAGGTAGCAACTTTCAACTGCTGTCAGAGATGTAATGCTAGAAGATATGACTGTTGGGGTGACCTCGTGCAAGAGTTCTCATGTCCTTGCAGAACACAGTGAACAGATATATACCTGCTGTCTCTCACATAGATGTTTGTGTCTTACAGCAAATTTAAACTATAGACTTCTGGTTCTAAAGCAAAACAGGAATACCAACTGACTTTTAATTCCTATAGATGTATTCTAACTGTTAAATGTTAGAATTTAAATTTAAATTTAAAATAGAATTTTAAAAAACATAAATATGTTAGTTATATAGGTGACAGCTAGGGTGAGTACTGTAGAAATAGACAAGGCAGTCCCATAGATTTATTTTAATTATTTGCAGTTCCTTTCTTATATGGTTTGCCTGCATGAGGTTTGCCTGCATTAAGAACGAACTTTTTCATTTATGGCTGTACTTGCCCATTTCTAAGTTCAGATCATGAGGTCTTCCTTCCAGCCTACTTCATATTCTCTTCTCTGCTAACTTCTCTGTAAAACAGAAAGCAAAAAGGGTGTTTGTCAATAGAACTAATGTAGTTCAGCTAAGGTATTAAAATATCAGTACAAGTTGGCAGGATCATAGGTTGACAGCTGATAGCTGGTCATGTCGAAACTTTGATGTGAAGGTCAGTTTCACCTCAGCCAGGAAGATATGCTGGCAAAGGCTGGCATCCCGTGTGGCAGTTTTCACTTACAATGGGTTTCACTTGTTTTTGAAACATTAGATGAACATCCCCTCTTTTTTAGTTTAGAGGCATGCAGCACTCTTTTCATCTGAACAGGACAAATTTACTGTACTTTGGATTGCTGACGGGAGTGTTTCCTGGGCTGCTGGTAGCTAAGCCTCACTTGAAAAAAAGCAGCTATGGTTCAGGCCTTGTGGATCTAGCCGGGGCCTTCCAGAATCCATTAGCTTCAGTTTTGTGCTCCCACTCTTCGGTCTGTGCTTGTCCCGTGCCCCTGAGACCTGCCTCACTGTCTGGGAACTGCTGGAAGGAGAACAACTCTGGGCACATCTGTCCGAGGGCTGGGAGTGGGTCAGTATTGCTGCTCTGGAACATAGCAGATTCGTGCTTCCAGTGCTTGGATATTCCTTGCTTCCCTCTCAGATCCGGGAGCTGGTTCCTGAGTCCCAGGCCTACATGGATCTCTTGGCCTTTGAACGCAAGCTAGACCAGACCATTATGCGGAAGCGTGTGGATATTCAGGAAGCGCTGAAGAGGCCAATGAAGGTATGTTGTGAACGATTTGTAGATTGTGTTGGGTGGAGAAATAATTCTTGTATTAAATGGTGAAATGATCTTTCCAGTAAAAGTCCTGTCACAGGAGCCTTTTGGAGTGGGTCAGACAAAGCTCCTAAGATTCAGCAGCTGGGGATTCAGCATGCATGGAAAAGTGGTAGAGAATTCTGTGGGTATTGCCAGCTCTACTTTCTGTAAGCCTTTAATAAGGGGAATAATAGCTTAGGGATAAATAAACACTGATTTTGGAATTTTTTATCAGAATGAATAAAAACAAGAAAATAAGAGATTAGAGGGGTGTGCTGAAGAGATGTGTTAAATTTCTGATCGAATTCAGTCAAAAGCTGAACTTGTGGAATAACAGAACATATGATGGGAAGAATAACTTATAGAAAAATTGTTAGAGGTCCTGCAAAAATGTACACCTGTCCTGTAAAAGGATTATTCATGTCAGAAAAAGAATGGATGACATTTTCTGCAGTTTCCATTAGATCAAGCCCGGCACATCACTCTTCATAATATCCCACTGAAATGGTCTTTTGCTAAGTTTTCTGAGTCTGTTCAGTGGAATCATGAATAAGTTTGGGTAGAAAGAAACTGTGGAAGCTATCTAGTTCAACCTTCTGCTCAAAATAGGGTTGTTCAAGGCCTTGTTGAATTTTGAAAATCCATAAGGATGGAGGTTTCACAGCCTCCTTGGGCAATCTGTTATGATGTTTGTCCACTCTCATCGTGAAGAATTTCTTTTCATATCTTCAATTTAAGTTCTTGTGACTATATAGGGTGCTCATAGTCATTCATACAGTAAATCCTGTAGTACGAAGGGTTTTGCAGCTCCATGTCTGCTGTGAGATAAAGCTGACATTCTTGTCTGTACCAAGGTGATGGGTGTCAGCCCAACTGAGGCCGAGATTCTATTGCATTTGTCAGTGCGCAGGTATCTGATAAGATATAGAACGCTTTAACTCTTGATGTTTTTCCAATGGATATACTGAAACAGAAAAAAAAAAAAGAAACTATTAAGCTCGATTAACATACCTAGATAAACAGGAAACTGAAGTGTGGGTGTCTTAAATCACAAGTTCGTTGTCACAAAGTGTTGTATATACTAAATTGGACTCTCAGAAGGAGTAATTTGTTGTAGCTTCTTGATATGGGTAGAACACCATTATTTTAAACTAGCCAGGAAGCTGGACATGTTTAAAAATTATTGGAGACTTGGACTTGCATTCGTAAATCTGTTTAGTCTGTGGCAAAGTCTTTAATTAGGGAATTAACAGGTACAGGAGGTCCCAACCATAAACTGTGCAATGAAGACATTCAGGGTCTGGAATGGGGAACAGTGTAAGAGACATAACACGACAGAAACTGTAGACAGAAAATTCCACCTAGGGTTCAGCAAATACATTTTAAATACCAGTGGCTCAGTTACTCAGTATCTAGAGAATGATCAAACAGATGTTTTTCAAATTCATGTATAAATAGTCCTAGCATGTAGCAGTTGTAAAAGTTAAGACTTGTCAAAATAGAGCTAAGTCTAGATAAATTTGGGTTGTTCTGATGTTAAGTATTTTCAGTTTATTATAGTTGGAGCATTAGTAACAGCAATGAAAGTTATTTCTATCTCTTATCAAAGTACTTGTAATTTTGAAGTATTTGCCTTAAAACAGTGGTTCCCAAACTGGGGTTGTAAACCTGGGGAAAATTTGAATTTGTCTGAAGCAGGTGATGTAGGGAGTATGCAGGACAACAAACTGGAGACTGTCATCCAGGGACTGTCACTCTTCCACCGGGGACTGGTGTGGGACATTTAGTTTTCCAGGCCTGTGTATAGTTGCAGTTTCTCAGATCAAATGATCTATTCCCAGGTTCTCCATTTTTAGTTTAAAAATGAGTAGTAGCATCAAACTACCATGACAGTGTCTTTCTCCCTGGTTCTGTGAATTGAGATTCTTTCCCTGCTTTCAGGCTTTAAGATGACTGAGGAATTGCTCTTGGATTTGCACTTTTTCTGAAACATTTCTGACGTAACTTCGTGTGTTCTGCTTTTTGCGTTGTGAGATAAGGAAAATGCAAACACCTAATCTCCTTCTTTAATTAGTCTATTTTAAATATGTCTTTCAGGTTCATTAACGGTTTGTTTTCTTAGGTAAAAAATTCAGTTCTCTGAATAACTGTAAAGGCACATATTTTCAGTGCACCTGGCTTGTTCTTACCAGCCACACTGGTTTGTTCTTATACACTTCCTCATTCCCTCCTGAGAAAGTACAATATACAACTACCAAATAAGCTGCTATAGCAGATTTTATAGGCTATTGTGCATACTATTTTCCATTTTATTCCTCTAAAACATCTGTTTCACTTTTTTGTTGGCTGCTTTTGCTGTAGTTCTTGAAGTTTTCATAGAACTGTCTACACATGTTTTTCACGTGTCAGTGCAGTTTTGAACTCAGTAAATATTTTCTAGCTCCTTTTAGTATTCATGATACTTGTGTAATCTACCAAGTCACTGATTTCTCTGCTTTGGGTTGGGTATTTTTAAGGTTTTGTTAATTTTTTTTTCATTAGTTACCTAACTAATTTTGTTTCTTCTACAAATTTTGACATATCTGTTTGCTGCTGCTCTGGGTGAGAGATACCTCTATATTCCAGTTCTGATATGGACACTCTCCACGGAGCTGGACATTGTTACTGACTTGGTTTTAGGTGGACTGTACAAGATAGCTAGAGCCTGGACACTGGAAGAAAGGGAGACACCTAAAATACTCAGATTTGAATGAGGATGTTATTGCAGAGGATTATCTTGGTGATGAAATGTCAGACTTCTGAGGAAACAGACATAGTTCCTGTCTGGATATTGGGAGATACGAGAAAAGACGGAGTTTCCAGGGCAATGGGAGAGTGGAGATAATGTCTTTGGAAACTGAAAGAAGAGGAAATGGAATAAGGGATATAAACCTGAAATATTAGTAGAGTATCTATGAGGAACTATTAAGGAAAAATGCTGTTTATGTATATAGGTACAAGTTCTGCAAGTAATCCATGTGGGGATAAAATTTAGAAAAGGTTCATAAAATGGACAAGATATTTTGAAAAGTTGTGAATTTAGAAATGTGAAGTCCTTCACGAGTCCACCACACCAAACAGAGATTCTGGGTCATTAAAAAAAAATAGGTATTATGAAAGAGCATTTTAGCAACAGAAATCCTGTGGGAAAGGATGGAGAAAGAATATAGATTCCCAGGAATATTTTTCTACCTGTCTGCCTGTTCTTACCTGTGCCAACCTGTCATTTTCTGGACTCATGGCACTTTGGAAAATCCTGTTCCCTGTCAGTGCATCCTACTGACACTCCATTTCCGTCAAACCTTCCTGTCACTGTCTTCTCCAGATCTGGCAAAATGTAGTAATTTTCTTGTTCCTCTTCAGTCATAAATCTCTATCTTTCCCATTCCTCTGTGACAGATTATGCTCTAGTAACGTGCTGTCTGTAACTTCCTTCTCTCCGATGTGAGAGTGTGAAAGCTTTACAAGACTACTCCTTTCTTAGATTGTATGAAGATTGTTTTGTCTGCATTAACTTGACAATTGTAGCCTTTTTGTCATTGTATTATAAATAGATATTGGAGATTAGAGTCCCAGAGTAATTTTTGGCAATATCTAGTCTGGAATCTGTGCATCAGACTTAATGGCTGGGTTTTCCACGTGATGCGTGGGAGGAAAGGTGCTGAGAAATGACACAGCCAAAGGCACCACAGTGATTGGAAACCTCAGGTAGGCTGTAAAAATGACAACAGGTAGGCATGATTGTATCTCTCACAGACTTGAGTGCCTGGGTTAGGAATGAAGTGTGGTGCCTTCCTCCACTCAGGTCTCACAGCAAGGTGGAGCTGTAACCTTTGCTGAACGTGAAGGAAGTTAAAGAGGAGGGTAAGACAGCAGGGGTGTGAGTGTGTCCGTGTATTCAGGTGTGTCTGCAGGAGGCCTGTTACCAGATGCTGCATGATTGTAGAATGCAGATGGGCAGAGACATGCAGGGCAGGTGGTTTGCAGCATGAGCTGTATTTTTGACTGTCATTTACAAATCTGAACTGATTCAGCTTTGAAGGGCATTCATGTTGAAAGAGGTTTGCGGGTGAATTTTAGCAATCTGGGTAGGTCCAGCTAGGACCTTCCAGCCAGGAAGGACATCATATCATGCTTTTCTTGCAATGATTTCTCAAATATCTAATTCAGAAGTTGAGGATGTATTGCCTCTTGGGCTTGGCCCTGCAACCTCCTGTCTTCCTCCACTTACAGCAAATTTTAGTATGTTTGTATAGCCAAGAAAGGAAGTTTCAGATTCAGCTCTTCAGTGTATTTTCTTACATGTAACTGAATCCTGTATTCCAGTATAACCTGGTGCAACTCTACTAAACATGTAGATTCTCTACTAAATGTGACTGTCACCTTTCCTGTGGCTTCCTCAGGTCTTCGACTTTAACTGGAACTGTCCTTGTCTTTTTTCTGTGTGTGCAACAGCAAAAGCGGAAACTGAGACTTTACATCTCCAACACATTCAATCCTGCAAAGTCGGATGCCGAGGACTCCGACGGCAGCATTGCTTCGTGGGAGCTGCGCGTGGAGGGGAAGCTCCTGGATGACGTATGACTGACCTGTGCTTCACTGGGGCTGTCAGGGCTCTAGAGATTGTCCTGCGGGGTGGTGGGGACATCAGCTGAGAGAAGACATCACGGAATGGCAGTGCTGGCTTGTTGCTGCTGGGAAGGCACCGTGTCCAACCGGAGTGAGGGATAAGGCCCTAATGGGAGTGTTGGGGAAAGCAGCAGGAAATGAAGCAGACTTAAGGGCAGGACAGGTAGGAGGAGGTGGAGAGAGGAGGGCTGAGATGAGTCCCTCAAAAGAGATGGCAGGGTTCGGGTCACAAGAGATATGAAAAGTCAGGCCTACAGTGGGCATTGCATCTTGTGAAGAGCAGCATAACAAGGGAGAAGGCAGTACTTCATATTCCTAGGGAGAACAATATAGTGTATGGATGGTGAGAGGAAGGATGGGAGAAACGTTTTATCATTATGAAGTCCTCAGAAACCTCAGTGATGGATTTAGCTTTCCTTAGGGAAGGCTGGACTTTTCTAATAAAGGCGTCACCTATTTGAATAGACTTCACAAGCTGAGTATTTTACAGGCTAAACAGATTAAGAACCTGCATGCATGGAGAGGGCAAGGCTCTTGGCTGTCTGGAGGTAACTGTACATGAATCAGAATCATGATCTTCCTGGAGAATGAAGTGGTGACAAAGTGCAACATCTGGGAATTGAAGTTAGACAAATTCATTTTAGAAATTAGAGGATATATTTTAAAAAAGAAGGAGATTCTTTATTGGAACAAAATATCTTTTCAATTACTGGCATTTTTTAATAAAACATTATCTTCGTTAAATACAAAGAAGTAAACTGGAAACACATAGACTATATTCTATGGAAAGTCAGATTATGTGGTTATAAACCTTCCAGTTTTTAGTGTAGACAGTATGAACTGTGGAGTAAACAGTGAATATGGATAATTAAATGGAAAGACAAAATGTAAAAGGAAATAGTTTTACCTAGTGTATGATCGATCTGTAAAATTTACTGTTATCTGATAAATCAGACCAAGAAATTAGCATTCATTAAAAAAACCCAAACTATTCAAATGAAAGGTATACAGTGGCCTTAGGATCATAGAATGGTTTGGGTTGGAAAGGACCTTCAAGACCACCCAGTTCCACCCCCTCCCATGGGCAGGGACACACTATCCCAGGTTGCTCCAAGCCCTGTCCAACCTGGCCTTGGACACTTCCAGGGATGGGGCAGCCACAGCTTCTCTGGGCAACCTGTGCCAGGGCCTCCCCACCCTCTGAGTGAAAAATGACCAGTTTAAACCTACCGTCTTTCATTTTAAAACCATTGCCCCTTGTCCCATCACTACAGGCCTTGGTAAAAAGTCTCTCTCCATCTTTCTTACAAGTCCCTTTTAAAGATCCCCCAGACCTTTCTCTTCTCTGGGCTGAACAAGCCCAGCTCTCTTAGCCTGTCCTCAAGAGAGGTGCTCCAGCCCTCAGATAATTTTCATGGCCCTTCTCTGGACCTGCTCTCATGAGTGCCATGTTCACATGACAAGCCAGTCCTTTCCAATAACATTAAGAGAGTCAGGGTAATCTTCCCTACTGTTCTGTCTTATTGTTCCACCCCTGTTGAGATTTTTGCATCTTATCCTGTGTTCGTTGGAGGGGAAACTCAGTTAGAGTGGCCACACTTGTGGTCTACATGGGATGTAATGTTTAAGACAGAGAGGCTGAGAAGGAAGCCTAGGACACAAGCTAATATACACAGCCTTAAATATGTCTGGTTCTTCTGCTTGTGCAGCTCAGCAAACAGAAACGGAAGTTTTCGTCTTTTTTTAAGAGTTTGGTTATTGAACTGGACAAAGATCTTTATGGACCTGACAACCATCTTGTGGAGGTGAGACGGTCGTGTGCACTTGCATACACACATGGTAGTGGCACACATAAGCACCCAGGTGTCTGTTGTCTCCCGTGTTTAGGTGACCTTGCATTTGTTATCTCATATAAGGTGTTTTCAAAATTCCATTCTTCTTAAGAATGTTTGCTAACAGAATCTAGTCTAAAAACATAGATGTAGTAGTGATGTAGTGCACATCTTGAACAGAATATGTGAAAAGATGAAAAAATTATGCACATTTTTCCTATCAAGTAAAGCGTAACAGCAGTACAGATTCTGCACTAAAGCTGAATTGAAATAATTTGGGGGAGCGGGCTGTGTGGTTTGGCTTTGTTGTTGTTGGGTTTCTTTTTTAAATTGCCAGATCTTCAGAAGGCTTGCACTAGTCTTATTCTGGCATGGTGTGTTGTACAAGATGCACCTCCATGGACATCAGTAAAAAAAAGGGCTGACTCTCTTGCTTCTCCCTTTGTCAGTGGCACAGAACTCCCACAACTCAGGAAACGGACGGATTCCAGGTGAAGAGACCCGGGGATGTCAGTGTGCGATGCACGTTACTCCTCATGTTGGACTACCAGGTCAGTGCAGCCAATGGGACACGGTGCAACAGAGCAAATTCATCCTGCCACACACATCAAAAAACAATATACTTGGGCTCAGACTGTCACATGGTCCATTGAAGTTAGAATGATACCAAACTGACAGATTACTTAAAATTTAAAGGGGACACATCAAGTGAGCTTCTCATATAGTCTAGCAAAATAATAGGTCTTGGACTATGCTAATTAGTATTTTTATTGCCCACCTCCTTCCCTCTCTGTAGTTAACCTCCAGTAGTTCAGAGGAAGGGCTGTTCTACTTCTTTTCCCATTCCTTACAGTAAAATTATGCATCAGCATTGAAAAGGAGAATTCTTTCCTGAGTCTTTGTGCAAGTTGTTATTATTTAAAGCAAGTGCTACAAGTAAGTCTGTGTGTGTGGCACAGGTCCTTCTTCCAGAGCATCAACGGGAAAATACAGAAATACAAACTTGTGTTTTTTCAATCTCTGCCATTGAATGGGGTGCTTCTCCCAAGGGCCAGAGTGCCCTGAGAATTAATACTGAAACTTCACACCTGTGTGTCTGTCTACTTTCTTCTCCACTGCCCCCTCCTTCTCTTCCTGTTCCAGCCCCCCCAGTTCAAGCTGGACCCACGGCTGGCTCGGCTGCTGGGGATCCACACGCAGACGCGCTCGGCTATCATCCAGGCACTCTGGCAGTACATCAAAACTAACAAGCTGCAGGACTCTCATGATAAGGAGTACATCAACTGCGACAAGTACTTCCAGCAGGTAACTCCTTTTTGGACACAGTAGCTCTTTAGAAGCAAATTATAACATCCATCCACAAGTTTGGGATGAGTTGGAATTGGAATGAAAGTTACTGATTTTTATCTTCCCTTAATGATTTTCAGTATCCTCGGTACTGAATGGCTTTCAGCATGCACAACGACTAATATCATTAGCACCCTCCCCATGTGCCAGTGTTGTCAAAATCCCCCACATCTGGTGGTTCAGCACTCCCACAGAAGCTGTAGCCTTTCCAGGAGGGAGTACTTCTGTATCGATTTGGTGGAATTTTTTCCCCCAATGTATCATTTTGTACTAAGAAACATGAAATAATCTGCTGATTCTGATTGTCAAATCATATGTAGATCCATTTTCTTCCCTTCTCTTTCCCTGTTCATGAAGGATAGAAGACATAGAAGATATAATTATAAAAGTTATTTTTTTCCTAAGCCTGCTTCAGACAATAAAATATCCTTAATGATCTGCATGATATTTTGAAAGCTGCACGTTAAGACTTTTTGTCTTTCATGGTGACTTCTAGAATTAACTAAGAAGGTCACTTAAAAGCATCTCCACCCTTTCTGTAGATATGATTATATTTATTTTGTAGAGATAATGTTATCTGAGTTATCACTGTCATAATTAATTTTGTTTTCCTGTAGGTTTAGGCTTACATGATTTGTAGCAGATCCTTCGTTAAAAAAAGTACACACGTTCATATCTTACTTTTGGTAAGCAGGAGGACCTTGCTTTCAAAACTTGACATTAGTGCTTAGGAGTCTGAATCCCGTTCACCAAATGAAACATTTCATGATGAGTTTTGTTTTGGTTTTCACTCTAATACTCTTATATTGACAGATGGAGGGTAAAGAAATTGGGTTAGTAATGCCTTCCAGTCTGATGATATTTCTGTAGACTATATAGTTTTAGTCATATAACTTCTGGATAAAAACCGTGGTCCTAGCTGGAAGTGTGCAGATCCCTTAGAGGGGAGCAGTATGTTACACATTCCATTCATTTAGATACATGTCTTCTCATTCGCTGTGCCAGCTCTTCTGAGTCATGCACTGGTGTGCTTGTGGTTGTATCTAAAAAAATACTGCTGACACATCAGTATCACTGTGGCCAGAGAGCCTTCAGAGCCACAGGTTACAAGTTTATACCATTAACTCCAGTTCAAAAGGAATGTGAGAAGTTTTAGGAAAATTCCATGTAGCCTTAGTTTCCAGGCTCCCACCCTCCTCTCACTAGTGTGTATCCTTGATCCCTTTTCCCTTCTTCAAGCTCTTGTCTCTTGGGCAAGCTCCGTATTAGGAGTTTGACAGGAGTGTTGAGCCAGCAGTGACAGCAGATCGGATGTAGCTTGGTATGCAGAGATTTTGGGTGGGAATTCCACAGTCGTCTCTATCTAAAGTGTCAGAATTCGTAACTGAAATAAAGAGTGAGCTGCAGACTCAACAGATCTTGTTACTTCCTTGTTCTTTAGAAAGTAGCTGGCTGAATTCCTGGATGCAGGCAAGTCCAGCAAATCAGACAAATTTTAGAGTTGATGAAGATGGATCCTTTTCTGTTTAGAAACACTGTTTGCATCAACAGGGAGATTTGAAATCCACTGTGTTACAAGTGAAAGCAAGAAAAATGGTTCAAAGTCAGAGGTGGCTTCTAGGTATTTCTACTGCCAAATTCCCTCACTTTGTCACTGAGAAAATTATGGATTTCAGAAGATACTGTATCTGGGGAACCATAGCATCTGAGTTTGTATGTCCGTCCTACAACCTGATAGTCCTTTCTTTTCAACACTGCCTGCATCCTTTGTCTCTGGAGCTGCAAAGCTTGTCTCTGTTTATAGATACAATACTACAAGTAGTGTATCTCTTCTATCAGGTGAAAACAGTTTATCTAACATTTGCATAGGTCTCAATGTTTTCACAGATTGCCTTTACATAAGGGCATGTTTTAAGGCAAATGTTAATATGTAGAAGGGGGTGTTGGGGAGGGTTAAATCAGTTTAACTGGAATACCCTTAGAGAAAATCCTGTTCACCTGTTCAGAGCATTAAAAATCCCAGTAGGAAAAAAAGATGGTAGTAATTGTATTTCTGAAAATTCCAGGTGCAAGGAGTGTTTCTAGATTCATGGCAGTGCACTGCAGTTACTCACAGAAAATTTCCCAAACCTAGAGCTTTTAATCTTTTCAGAATAATTTTTCTTTTCTGAAGTCAGTACCTATTTGTGATATGATTTTCAGGGTTGTCCTGTGCAGGACCAGAAGTTGGACTTGATGACCCTTGTGGGTCCCTTCCAACCTGAGATATTCAATGAGTCCATGATTCTGTTTAGCTTCTGGACCATAGTGAAGAGACGGTAACCATAAATTGTTGTTCAGAAAGGGGTGGGTTCCTTCAAGAGTCTGTTCAGGCTTTGCTTAAAAATATGTAATACCACACTGAGTTTATTTTTCCTTAATCTTAAAAAAAATGAATTGCAAATAGTTTTAAAATTCAGAAATGTTTTCTTATTTTTTTTACCACAAAATACTGCAAAAAAACCATTCCTTTGGGGAAAAAAAAAAGCAAGCTGTTTTTATGTTTCCTCTGGTAAAAAAAAATTAATAAAATTTTCTTTACAATGTGCTGCTGCAAACCCTCAGTGAGAAAAAGTGTTTGCATCTCTCCCATCATTGATACAGTTGACCTTTATGTCCCATTAAAATGTCCTGTGCCCTTCAGCAGTTAAACCAAAAGTGGAACACCTGAAATTATCATCATCTGATGCATCTGTCTGCGAGCCCAGATGTAAGTACAGCAGCAGTTTACAAGGACAGAAGTGACCCAAAATTTGTTGTGTGGAAGGAACCTGAATTACTGTTTTCAAAATCACCTTCCTTATGAACTGCTGATTTCTTACTTTCTTATTTAATTGCAAGTTAAGTTTTGGACAGACACCATTTTTTGTTTATTGTGTTGCAGATCTTTGACTGTCCACGGCTAAAGTTTTCTGAAATTCCTCAGAGACTCACTAACCTGCTGCTGCCACCAGACCCAATAGTGATAAACCACATCATCAGGTAAGCTAGTCAGTCAGCTCAGCACTGTCATGTGCAAAACGCTCACTACATAAAGTACAGAAACAGCTGTAGTAGCAGGCACCAGAATTCAGTTTTTATACCTTCCATGTGAGTACCTAGGGCTTTGTTGCATGTTCATTCTCTGTGTCATTCTAGTCTGTGTCATTCTGAATTATTTTCAGTAGAATGGCACCAATTCTCTAGAAGTATGCAAAAAACCTTTTATTTTTATTCCTATTCCTACTAGAATACCACTGAGAGAGATGGTTGGGTTTCTTTCCTAAGGGGAGAGGAATGAGAGTTTGAACCCACAAAAAGAGATAAAAAAGGAATTGAAATAAGACACCATGGGCAATCCTATAAATCAGTGAGTTCTTGTGTAAAGTATACAATAGTATTACAGTTTCAAATGCAATAGCCAGTCCATGCATGCTTTGTTGGGATTGGGTCAGCTGTTTGGATGTTAGTCTTATCCTGAGAATTCCAAGGAGCCAAGAGATAGAAACATAGAATCATAAAATCAGCTGGGTTGGAAAGGACCTCTGAGATCATCAAGTCCAACCCTTGATCCACTACCACTGCGTTTACTAAACTATGGCATTAAGTGCCATGTCCAGTCTCATCTTAAATACCTTAATGGATGGAGAATCCACCACTTCCCTGGGCATTCCATTCCAGTGCCTGAGTACCCTCTCTGTAAAGAATTTCTTCCTAATATCTAACCTAAACCTCCCCTGGCAGAGCTTAAGACCGTGCCCTCTTGTCTT
>JAWWES010000081.1:0-14209 GCA_035583135.1 Lophotriccus pileatus | reverse complement strand
CCTGCCTGGCTCTCTCCAGCCACTCTGGCCCAGCCTGGAGCGCTGCAGGGGGTTGTTGTGGCCAAAGTGCAGGACCCAGCACTTGGCCTTGGAACCTCATCCCATTGGAATCAGCCCAGTTCTCCAGTCTGTCCAGGTCCCTCTGCAGAGCCCTCCTGCCTTACAGCAGATCGACACTCCCCCCAGCTTGGTGTCGTCTGATCTCCAGATTTGTTGTTGTTTTACAACAAAAAATGCCTGGATTCAGAGAAGGCCATTGTGACCAAGATACTGAGCTCTCGCATTCTTGTCAAAACAGGTGGTTTTCTGGATATCAGATAAAATACAGCTTTCAGCTGTCTGGGGCACTTCACGCACATGCCATATTTAAGTAACAACTGTGTGGAGGAGGGGAATAAAGAGACTTCTGGGGATTGCAGTCTTACTGTTTAGATATTTCAGTACTTCGCAAGCTTCTTTGTGGTCTTGGTCAAAACTCTGATTCTGGGTGTTTAAACATTACCGTTACTTGAATGTAGTGATTTGATTTCCTACAGAATATTGACAACAAATTTCTGAATATGCTTCAAATTTGATCCTTTATTTTAAATTTGTAACGTGATACAAAGTTTAAATATTACATAGGCTATGAAAATAAAATTTGCTTTTTGATTCATTCATTCATATCAAACAGTAATTAAGAAGCAGCTTGGCTGCCATGCACATTTATAGCTGTGCACATACTGTCATCAGTCACAACCCAGTGACCTCTCTGATGGACCACAAAAAAGCCGAGGTCCTCAGAGATAATGTAGTCATTGCTTAGAGAAAAATGACAAGGAACTGGTGGTTATGCGTGACAGTGACTGAAGTCTGGTTTACCAACTACAGGATTGAAAACAGTTTGCTTGTTAAGAAACTTCAAAGATAAAGTAAATGTTATGTCTCAATGCCAACAAATTAAATATAAATTTAGGACAGGACAAGGCAAAAAAAGATACTGGTATTTAGCTTATTAATACATCTCAGGAGGACGTTAGGCAATTTAATGAAGACTGTATCTATCGGTAGCTTTTAAATTTGGTGGTCTGGACAAAAACTTGAGCTTAAAACTCTGTGAAATCTGATGGATGAAAGAGGAGACACAATACTAGAATATACGCATACATAAAGATGCCCTGTTCTTACACTCTTCTCCCAGCATCTGCAACAGACTTTGTCAAAGAGTGTTTTCTGGGCTGGATGGATATTTATTCTGACTCATTTTGGCTGTTCTCATGATCTTGTGTTGTGCTCTCCGTAGTGTTGATCCCAACGACCAGAAGAAGACGGCGTGTTATGACATAGATGTAGAAGTTGAAGATCCATTAAAAGGCCAGATGAGTAGTTTTCTTCTCTCAACAGCTAACCAACAGGAGATTACAGCATTGGACAACAAGGTACTAGCCTAATAGTAAAGTATCCCATGATCCATGTACTCGTAGTGTAGCTTCATGTGGGTCTGGTGTCACATGTCAAAGACAGTAATGTCTTGAGACAGGGACTTCGCAAGGAAATGTGCTTTCAAGGGATGAATCGGCCACATGCAGTGGGAATACACAGGGGTGAGTGGTGTTCCCACTCAGGATTTGATCCAGGGCCTGACATGGTTATCAAGGTGATAGAAGTAGAGTTTCACAGGTAGTGTAATGAGTCCTCTGACATTCAAGAACCACCTGAACTGTATGACTGTAAATTTTTATTGAGGGGTCATGATATCTTGCTAAATTGCTAAGGCAAAGCTGGCAGAATCTCATACTTGGGTGTGGGGTTTGTATCCATAACTGCAGAAGAGTTCTCTGTAGTAGGTGTAAATATGAAACATGCATGGCAGGAAAATCACTTGGAGCAGTTTGGCGGTTTTAAGTGTTACTGAAAGAGGATCACGTGCATGTCAAATAATAGTATCTGTCTTAGGGCAGTGGTGGGCTCTGCAGGCTGTATGAGGGGTTCATGTCATTGTTGGTCAGCTTCTGCCATGTGTCAGTGGCTGACTTGTCTTGGTAAAGGATAAATAAAAGTGGCTTTTCAGAGCAAGGCCCAGCTTCTGTTTGTTTACCTCTAATAAAACAAATATGTTAAACTCTGGTCTTCATGCAATTTTAAAGGGGGTCTGGACACCAGCAATCCAGTGGATCCTGGCAACTGTTGCAGTATCTTTTCTTTTATGACTCTCAAGGAAGGTTCTTTTCAGCAGGGCAGCTGCTCAGTCAGTTGTTTCCCAGCCTGTATAAACTTGCAAGCAGCATGCAATTCTGTTTCCAGTCCAGCTCACCTTTTCCTGTACCTTGTCTCACCTCTTTTTTGATCATTTGCTACAGCACAGGGCAAGCTGTGACAAGAGAAGTTAAAATCACTGCTGGGTGGATGGGCACGAGCTGCTGCTGTTACCCCTCTGTGCCATGCACTGCTGTGCTGACACAGATCCTCCCCTGGGAACTCAGCACATGCCAGTGGAGTTTACTCCACACAGCTGTAGCATTTTCCCAAAGAAGGAATGATTTTAAGTTGACAGCAGTTCACTTTTGTTAATTTACCATGTAGTGCCTACAATAGTGGCCTTGATGGCATAGTCAGGGGAGGATTATTTTCTCCCATGTGCTTAGCCCCCTTAGCTGCTTTGACAAAAAAGATGAATACATGAAACTAAACAAGATAGGTTTACTATCTCAAACTAGAATGTTAGAAGAAGAACAGGGTAGCAAAAGTTGGCCTCTCTGTGTGTGTATGTGCAGATGATTCATTAACTGTCCTCCTACTGGTCATACTTGATGTTGATATCCGGGAACATTATAGGACCCTGACTTCTCTTCATTCTTCCCTGCTAGTTAATGCTAATTTTCTTCATAATACTTCTGAATATATGATTGATTTCCTATAAACCTTCCATACTCCCAATTTCTCACTGTTCACACTCTGCTTCTTTTTGCAGCCAGCTTGACTTTATTAGGCTTTCTCTCAAGAAAAAGTTTAGAAGTCATGGCCATTCATTTAACATGGACTTGATCAAGAAGTTGCTAGAAATTTTAAGGATTACAGTAGGATATGGAAGATATGGTGATGTTGATAACCGGAGAAATAACTGCTTTCTTGCATTGGGCACTGTTTAAAGATGTATTTATATAGCACCTTTCCCCAGAGATCCCAGACTAGGCAGAAAGAGTGATTCTACACAGGAAATTATTACTGTGTATGGTGACATGACTTAGCTCTGCGAGCCATGCAGCACTTCAGTGCGGGAAGCGAAGGAGAATCCTGTACACACTTGTATTGCAGAAGGGCAAGTGAAACCAAAATGCAGTGGCAGGATTGCAGTTAAATTGCTGCTCTTTGAAGCGGAAAAGCCCTAGCTGCACAAGTCTGTGGTGTAGAATTGTCACCTTTGTACGTTACCAGGAATACAAAGATGCTAACAGAGCTGACCTGAGGGTCGCTGGAGAATGGTAGAAATTAAGTAACATGTTTTGGTTTTTTTTTACTGTCAGATTCATGAGACAATTGAGTCCATAAATCAGCTAAAAATACAACGTGATTTCATGCTGAGTTTCTCCAAAGATCCCAAAGGATACATCCAAGACCTTCTCCGGTCCCAAAGTAGGGATCTTAAGGTGAGCTAAGGTTTGTAAAAGAATGAATAGTGGAACCAGAATGGAAGAATTTTATCTAAATGTGTAGAGAGAGTATAGCCAAACATCCAGGATGGATAATTGGTGGAAGACAGACAATTAGTGGAGTACTGCAATCCCAGAGCAGACAGTATGCAGGAAAAACAGTTTAGGTTGTATTCTATTTCCAGTGAAACAGCGGTGCCTGGTGGGGGTGGTAGGTGGATTTGTGGTCAGACAGTAGGATCAAAATGCCGGGCTGTGTTGATATACTCTGTAGAATCAAAGCTATATAAAACTCGTCAAGAGCCTCCTATAGTACAAGAACACAATTTTGGGGTGTTTTGTTAGTTCATAATTTAATCTTATTTAAGAAATAGGTTAAATGTCAGCTGCCTTTGAGCTTATATTTGAGATATGCGAGAAATGGAATGTAAAGAAGTTCAGTTGTTTGACAGCAAAAACGAATAATTTCTTCTTCGTAAAGTTTCACATTTTCTGTCTTTAACTGAGATGCCTCGAAATCAGTCATATTAATGAATCCATGAAATTATTGTATTAAAATCGTCGTATCTTTTTGTATCCGTGCTTAATTAGACACTGCTACTGTTGGTCTGTGTTTGGCCCAACCACCTGTGAGAGTTTGTTCTTTTCCTGCCAAGTTATGGGAAAACAGACACTGATAAATGAGAACTTCGTCCTTGAAGGCAGCACATTGCATAAACTAAAATTAATTGGTATCTCACTATTGGCTGATGGCCCTCCAAGGGCATTTGAAGGAGAAAGTGAAGAGGAGGGTGATGAAGTAAACCCCCAAACTCAAATAGATAACACCCCTTGAGTTAAACAGCGCATGCGATAGGGGAATCCCAAAGTACTCAGCATGCGCTGAATGGGTACCCCTTACAGAGCGGGAGGAGGGACCAAAGGCCTCTGGCTGGGCGGTGATGGCCGCACCAGCCCAGGTAGATGTCACCAGCAAATTGGATAAAATGCAGCTGGCTTCTGCTCGGGGTGCTCAGCTTCATGGGAAGGGCAACGTTGCCTTTTGCGGGGATGTCGCTATCTTGTGAGCCTGCCGACACTCTGAGGATGCAGCCTCTGCCATGGGGGAATTCTAGTCCTTCTGGGATCGGTAAGACAACCTCATAGAACACACCTGCGTGAGTGGGGGTCTTACTGAGGGCTTTTTCCCTCCTCTCCCTTCCTGTTTCTTGGTTTCTCATTTTGTTGGCCACGTCTTTGTAATAAGTATTGTTTTTTTTCAGCTTTCAACAGTGTCTTAGTTTTCCATTTCAGCATCCTCTGAATCCCTCCCTGTTACACTTTTATATGTAAATGCCTTGTTGGTCAGTCAATAGTCTTACAAAAACCTACTGTTGAGATTATGATTATTTATATTGTATTCAAAAGGGGAAGGTATTTGAAAGAATGTTTGAATAAGGTAGCCTTTGGCTTGAGGACCTTTCAAATGAAAGTGTTGTGGGGCTTCTCTACCTACATACATAGAATAGTTGTTTGGAGTTTTCCCTGACCAACAACCAGTCCCATAAGAGCCTTCTCCATGATGTTCTGCCCTACTGGCATCAGAGTTGTATTGTACAATACTGCTCTGCAAAATATGCTAATAACTTTATATTTACCTGTGATTCTATGATGCTGGAGACTTAGTCATCAGAATTCTGCTTTTTTATAGAATCATAGAATGGTTCCAACCCCCTACTGCCCCATCCCCCGAGGTTGTACAGGCCTGGAGCAACCTGGTCTAATGGAAGGTGTCTGCCCATGGCAGGGGGTGGAACGAGATGAGCTTTAAGGTCCCTTTTCCAACACAAACCATTTGGTGATTCTGTGATCTTGTTTTTGTAGTAAGCACACATTGTGCATTTGCTTTGGGCTTTGAGAACAGTTCTGAACATTTTTTTATGTAGTAGTGTAGATAAATTTTGACTCTACCTAAATCTGACAGTTTGTCTATGTGGTAGACGAGCTATAGTGAAAAATGTTGGTTTTGTCACAGGTGATGACTGATGTTGTTGGAAACCCAGAGGAAGAACGCAGAGCCGAATTTTATCACGAGCCATGGTCTCAAGAGGCTGTGAGCAGATATTTCTACTGCAAGGTATGAAAGAAATATCCACACTGCTGTCTTATAAATGCATCTTCTGCCACTGAACAATTGAATCTGCTGAACTGTACTTTTTCTTTCAGATCCAGCAGCGCCGACAGGAATTGGAACAATCTCTGGGAGTGCGTAACACATAAGTCCTGCTCACAAGATCCCATTGGCATCGTGGCCACCAAACCAGTGGACTTTTCAGTGTTACTAGCTCACTGTTACACATGGACCTGCTTCCTGACTGGATGGGAATGTACCATCAACACATCAGTCAGAACATCAGCTTTAGAGTGACCCTTGAAAATCTTGCCCATGGCAGGTGTCTCAAACCATCCCAGGCCAGAAGCAGCACCATACAAGTGTCAGTGTGAAAGAAGACTAAAGGTTCATTCATCAACACGCATTGTGACATTTTAGTGGAAAGTTCAGACACTACACAGCAAATCCTAATGGGCTAAGCTTAGAGTCATGGGTGGCACTGATGGGGGAGGTTGAGATAGGTGTTCTAGGAGATTACAGATTTAGAGAAATAAATGCAGTTCTCATTCTACAGTACCCAAGAGTCTCAAATAGTAACTTATCTGGAATTAGACAAGATAGTCATTCTTATAGCTGTGGAATGTTTTATACTCCTGAAGAGAGTTTTTATTCCAGCTGGACCAGTGAAAGACGCTATCTCACCATCTGAAAGAACAAACTAGGAGGATTTTCATTCTGGAATGTGGAGCCCCTCTCAAAGAAAGATGTACAGTCAGGACATCTCTTCCACAGATGCAATTCCTTCCTCTTCCCCTTGTCTTGGCAGTGAAAGGTAGACTGTACCACATATCACTAGATGGGTATGATCAGTGTCCTTTACCAAGAGGATCATCCTTGGAATAAGAGCTTCTTAGGCACCCTTAATATCAGTGGTAATAGCAACAAATGAGGCATTCTGAGAAAATGAAAATAACATAAAGGTGCTTTGCTTGAACACAGCAGATATTAACAATGAGCATATATGTAAAGTATCAGATTTCTTAAATGTTTCTCAGTGTGTGCCTGTGGGATTCATGACTGAAAAGAACTTTCTAATTGTTGGTGCAGAATCTGAGAAGCTTAATTTCATGTAACATGGTAGTTTTCTCTTTTCTTCAAGATGTGACCAGGGTCCCTGGATTGGTCTCACATTTTGATCATAGTTGAACTGCCTCTTACTATGAATTATTTAGTTCCTCCATACGTGATATGTGCTGGTTATGTGGAATGCTCTTGACTTATAAAGCACTATCAGCCTTAAATAGCACAAAGAACATATCCCTTGGAAATCATCATCTTTGTAAATGTAAAACAAATTCAGACTACGGGAAATTATAGCACATTTACTTGGAAGCGGGGACATCTTCCTTAAATCCTTTCCTTCCTCATTTTTTGTAGTGCACAGATCAGTTGTATTAATGGCCCAACATGAATTCTAGTCCAAAAAGCAGCTGCCAAAATACAACTGTCCATTTCATATAGTACTCAAAATCCTCTTCTTTTCACCTCCTTTCTTTCGTTTCCTCAGAAGGAGAATCAAATTCACATGTGGTATGGAAGGAAGGCAGCTCTTCTGAATAATGCATTTTTCTGTAGTATTGTCTTTTCTGCTATCTTTGCCAATTTCTTTCTTAATTTAACTTAAAAGTTTCTTCTGTCCAGTCACAGAAGAGATAATCTTCTACTCCTTTATTTAATATCTTTGCTTTCACATTAATAGTACCATAGCTTTTACTCTGTCCCTTGTGTTCGGAGATGTCTTGGGTATATATTTACTTTTGATTGTAGTCATGTGAGGGCAGTACTGTCAGAAAAAAACGTTGGTGTGAGAAAAAGGATGACTTTACCTCTTTTCCTGAGGCCTTTTACTGGGGATGGCTTCATTTGGAACTCTCTTTTTTTTGTGTTAAAACCTCTTTTCACAGTAAAATATGAAATCTTGCAGTCTTAAACTGGTTATAGTGAGGGACTGTGAGGCTGCCAGACAGTGATTGACTTGAAATCTTGCTTAATTTAGGATTCCACTAATTGGGCTACAAGAAAGCAATATGAGGGCAAACAGTGGGTGTCATCTGCTGCTGTGCTTCCATATTTGTTTCACTGCTGTGTCACTTGTGTGCACGCTGCCCAGTGTATAAAACTCTTTTCTGTATGTGGCAAACAGGGGTTATGTTCAGTCTGCAGGAACAGGAAATGCAGAGAAAAGATATGCAAGGGTGTGAGAATGAAAAGGAGACTGAGATAGATGCCTGCAGGATGTCGGCCAGGGAATTCTGGGGTTTGAGAGCCTTCCCAGTGAAGTGGCAAATACTTTACAGAGAAATTTATAGCTGACAACATACTGGAGTCCAGCCTGCTTTTAGGGCCTCTCTGTAGAATTAATTGGATGGATCTGGTTCCGAGTCTCTTTCAGAGCAAATTAACAAAACTAATGTGGTGTTGCTGCCCTGTGTTCACAACTGCATCACTGAAAGCTGAATCTATGTTAAGCAGCAATGCTGTACTGAAGTGTGTGTGTGCATGAATCAGCCACTGCAGATGGCAATCCAGAATCTAAATTCTTACATCCCACTGTCTATAAAAAGACTGGTCACCAACAGTGAGTCTTAGGAATAGCTGTAATGTGTCTTTCCTTTGGCTAAACTGGGGTTTGATATTTTGATGCCTTTTTCCTGTGTTCAGGAGCAGTTTAGGTCTTTTACTGAAGAGGCACACTGAGAAATTTTGTCCTGCTGAGTCCTGAACTACATGGCTTGTACTGAAGAGAGTCTGAAAGTGTTCAGACCATCGATTCAAAATGGAAACTTTATCTGTGAGAAGCATTTGACCATTTGCACTGAGTAAAGGGCTCTGAACCTGGTGTGTAGGACTGCAAGCTGTTTTCAGAGCCTCACAGAATCCCCTGTAGTCACCCATATCTGCACATAATTGAATTTTTTCAGCTAGGTTGATCCACCACTTGTTCTGGATGTCACGCAGTTTCTGTTGGATCGTGCTACATGCGAGTCGAAAAGCTGCTTTTCTTACATGACAGGATGGCTGAGCAAGGTGTGCTTGGTGAGCAGTTCTCTTCTTTTTCAACAGTTCCTGGATCTCTTGATTGTTTTCATCGAACCAGTCCTTGTTTTTCTTGAGGGAGAACCCTAAGGATTCTTCAGAGGACTGCAGGATGCTATTTTTAATAAGTTGCCAAAGCGCTTCAGGAGAGGGATCTGTGGAATGATCTTCGAGCCTGGATTGAAGAGTTGCCTGGAAACTGTCTCTCACTGTAGCTGTTTGAAGGTTGTTAACTTGGAGTCTCCTCTTTGGAATACCACCCCTTTTAGGTTTGAGCTTGGAGTGGAGGTTAAGTTTACAAGCACAAGTCGATGGTCTGTTTGGCATTCTGCACGAGGCATCACTCGGGTATGGCGAACATCGCGGATATCTCTCTGTTGCACCAAGATGTAATCAATGAGGTGCCAGTGCTTGGAGCGAGGATGCATCCAGGTTGTATTCAAACTGTCTGCTGAAAGATAGTGTTGGTGATGGTGAGCTGCTGCTCCACACAAAACTAGCAGAAGGCCACCATTTGTAGAGATTAAAGGGGAAACAAATGTTTGATTACAGAATAAAGAGAAAAATGCAACAGTGGGGAAGGCAATAAAAAGATGGAGCAGGGTGCCACTGAAGTGCCAGTAAGACGTAGCACAAGATAATGTGCAGAGTACTGTTGGAAATAGCACAGTCCATGTGAGTCAGTGTGTTCTGTGTGCATGTGTGTGCGTGTACAGGGAGAGAGCCCGCTGGGGAGCCAGGCTCAGCTGCTGTGTAGCCTGGAAACGGTCGTGCTGGACAGAACCAAAAGTTCTGCAAAGAACTTTGAGACACGCTGTCAAAACATTTTCTACTGTTACCAACAGGGATTCAGTTGTTCAATGTAGCAGGTTGGTAGCTGTAGTGCAGGCATTGTCTCAGCTGGCAGGGTTTTTAAACCACATTATTAAGAATTTATCCTGTGGAAGCCGAGTGAAAATATTAGTGCATATATCAGTATTGGTGCATATCCTAGGGCTCCTAATTTTGAGAAAATGCTCATCAGGTATTTGGGGTTTGTTGGCCTGGTTTTATGTGGAGAACCCTTTTATGGCAGTGCAAAGGGATGAGGAGGAAAAGAAAGCTCTTTTTTCCTAAAGAAAGAGGTCTCCTTTCTGTAACTGCTCTGTTGTTTAATAGGATGTATCTGTCCTGCCAGATCCTGTATGATCTTTTTCAACCTCACTGAAGAAAAGAACTCCATTTAAAAAATACAACAGTGGGTTTGTGACAGTGAGCAAATACCTGTATATAAAGGATGAGGGGAAGAGACTGCCTCTATTCTCTACCCACCATGTCTTCATTGTATGATGCTGAGTGATTCGTAGAAAAGCTTTTAACAATAAATACTTTGTTTCTTTGTATCTCTTGCACTAACCTTATGCCTCTTAACAAAGGCAGGTATTGGTTTCTTTCTGCCCCGATAATGAAATGAGTGTTTGGATTTCTGCTCACTTGTGAATGCACACGTAGACACACACAAACACGCAGATGGGCACATGTAGGGGCAAACACCATTTTTAATGGAACTTCACAAAGGTGAGAACCATTGCTCTTTAGATCTTTCTTACGTGAATTCATTTCTTCACTGAATTCCACCTTCAGCCATTTCCATACTGAATGAGTGAGAAATCCTTACCATTGGAGAGGTCTGGCTCCTCTCCTGTACAATATAGAGCTAGAGCTTGGATGTTGAGACATGTAGGAATTATACAGTTGCCACCAACAGTGTGATAGGAATTACATGGATACCACCTCAAAGAGCTTGTCCTTAGAGTCCACTTAAATAAAAGAATCAAATGGGGTTTCTTCTACTATGTTTAATATGTCGTTGTAGTTCCAGCTCAAGCTGGGAGCCTCTGAAAAGGGAATTTCCCTGCCTGTTGATTGTCACCGGATTTTTTATAGGTCGCTTGATATCCTGATGGCACGGTTCATCCAGTCCTGTTCATGGAGTCTGGAGTCTTCTGATTTGCTTCCACATCCTCCAGGCATCCTTTCTGACTTTTTCTTGAGACATTTCCTTATCTTTTGTAACAAAATATCCTGTAGTTAAAGTTTTACTTATGCTTCCTTATCTACCGTTTACATTTCCATAGATAAAGGTGAAAGAAAATTCACATGGCTTAAGGCTTCCTTTATTTTAGTCACTAATGCTAAACTCTAGCACGAGTTAGTCTCTAGCTGCAGAGGAGCCTGCAGTAAGCTCTGCGAACAGCAGCCTTCCGACAGAGGTACAAGCCAGCCGATAGCGCAAGAAATCTTTGTCAGGCTGAGCAAGCTGCAGTTCACCAGCTCACTGAACAGGATTTTGTCTCCGAGGGTCCGGGCAGCGGACGGGGGTCCCGGGAGCGGGACCCGGGACGGCCGCGGACCCTTGGGAAGGATCCTCAACACCGGCCCTCGGCCCGACCGCCCGCGCAGCTCCCGCGGCCGCGGCCCCGCCAATCCCGGCCCGAGTCAGCGCCCGGGCCGCCAATCCTGGCCAGCCTTTCTCGGCGCCGTCCAATCACAGCCCGCCCCTTCAACCCGGCCGCGGTCCCGCAAGCTCTGCCCGCTCGGCCGTGGCGCGGCCCCTCCTCCCCGTTCCCCTCAGGCGCTGCCGGACCACGGAAGGGCAGGGGGAGCTCCGCGGTCACGTCCGGAAACTTCCGAGAGAAGGGGAGGGAGGCGGGGAGCGGGCGGGAGCGGCCCCGGGAGCGGGGGGACAACGCCGTTCTCGGGCACGGGCGGGCGGGGATGGGCGGGACTGGAGGCGGCGCTGGAGTTGCGAGATCCGGGGCGGGATCGGCGGTAAGTTGGGGCGGGGCTCTCGCGGCTGCCGCTCCGGGTACCTGGCCTGCCTTGGGCACAGGGGCCGCTCCCTCTGGGAGGTTCTGGCTCCCGACGTGCGGGTCCAATCTTGGCCCGCCCCTCCCACCCCGTTTTTCTCCGTTCCGTCCAATCGCAGCCCGCAGCACGGGAGCTGTGCTGTCCTCAGCAGGTCAGGCAGAGGTGCCCTGCCATCCTGACGTGCTGCAGTTTGGCTTTTGGAGGGGTCTCTGGTGGTCTGAGGGAGAAGTTCTTTGTCATTCCATGGCAGAATTACCCCTGCTGGCACTAAAAGCAGAAGGAATTGTTTTATCTTTATTTTGGGCTACACATTTTGTGTTTCTCTCCTTTTCTGACACCACGAGTTGAAGCAGCAGCTTCCAACCTTTTCAGTGCTGGTCTCTGGAAGAGTTTTTATGTGTAAGGAGGCTCATTCCCTGCTGGACTGCCAGTCACAGCTCCCCCGACAAATGTACAGTTTAAGGTCTCACAGCCCGACCAGGACAATCTTCTGCCTCTGGACATGGAAAAGGAGTTTTCCATTGTGCCAGTACCAGTCCAAGAGGATTAGGAAGTGATGCCATGCTTTTTACATTGGGCACATGGAAGAAATTCACTGGAGCAGCCAGCATTCCTCCACCTCCACATACAGCCCTCTGGGTCTGGGATCTTGATTTGTGGGTGTGAAATCTCCTCACAGAATCCTTGGAGGCTGACCAAAGACAAGGAACCTTCTAAGACAGGAGGAGTTGGAGCAAGTTACTGCGGGACAAGAAAATGTCATGTGGTAAGTGCTAAAAACTTTGTTCTTCCCTTGTCCTGTGCTCTGTGCTCAGTAATGGGTCAGCTCCAGAAATGTCCTGGGGACCTTGGAAAACGATGGCTGGGCTGTTCAAAATCCCATTGGCAAAATGCAGCCCCCGAGGGGGGGCAAAACCAGCAGGACCTGGGTGTGTGCGTCTGAGAAATAAGGGAGAGACAAATGTATGGATCATCCTTTGCCTCAGGGGACCAGGAAAGGCCATGGACTGAACTGCTGTTGCACAGGGAGCCCCTGCACAGGCCCTGGGAATTGGGCTCATCTTGGCTTCCCTTCCAGAACAAGAGGGGGCTGCTGTGGCTGCAGCCCCCGGATCCTGGTTCCTGGGGCTCTGGTGCAGGACAGGGAGCAGGGCAGGAACTGGCCGGAGCGTCTGCACTCACCCCGATCGATCCACGGGTTTGGATCCTGGCCTTGTCCAGGGCCAGGATTTCACTGGAGCGTCATCAGCTCCTTGGGATTTGCTTGAAGGTAGGATTGAACTTTATTCTGCACTTCCTGTCTCTTTCCCACTGGAGCCGAAGTGTCGGCTCTGGGTTGTGCAGGACTTGAGCTGCCAGGGCCAAGCTCTGAGGGTGTTTGAGAATTAAGGTGGGAGAACTTCCTCTGCAAAGGTTTGATTTGCTTTTTCATCCCTCAGAATTTCCATGATATTTGGTATGGAATCCCTCAGAGGGGTTTATCTCCACATAAGCCCTGAATATGCCAGGAGGTTTCAGCTGGGAAAAAGGAGCTTCTGATTTTTCCATCTGATGTGTCACATGCTGTTTTAAAGTTTTTAGCTAAAATCTCAGCCAGGTGTTCCCAGAGCTCAGGTTAAAAGAAGATCGCCACACTCACCTCACTTCTGCAGCCACAGGATTTCAGCTGCCTTAGGCCTGGGAACAAGCCCCTGTTTTAGATGCTTTCAGGCAACTACTCAAATGGAGTTCTCCTGAGATCCAGCCTGCCTGTGGCAGCTTCCCATCCATTCTGGGAAACTGGGCAGGGACCCCACGAAATGCCCTCTGCACTGGGCACAGCTTTTCTCCCTGGAGAGGTGCTCCAGCAGCACTTGGCAGTGAGCGCTGGGGGTTAATCCGTAGGAATGGTTACATCCATGATCACTGCCGGGCTCTTTGCAGGCCTGATTTCCCACTACTGGGAGATGAGCCTCTGGAATTGTCCCTTCCAGCACAGCAGCTGGTTTGTCCCAGTCCATGTAACCTGGGATTGATCCTAATTGTTGGATTCTGGAGTCTCTGAAGTGCTAATTATGGAAAAAAGACAAGACAGTGGATAAACCCCTAGTGTGACCCGGTGACTTTTGGGCAGGCCTCGGGAATTTGCAGGGGGTATGTTTTGGGAGAGGAGCCACTGCTTCCCTCCCAGCAAAGGACGGGAAAGGCAACCCAGAGTGTGAGGCTTGGGAAGGAACTGGCACCATGCCTGGAAATGTTTCCAATGTTGCTGCTTCTTTTTTCCCCACTCTTGGCCAAGGCTGGGCATGCCGTTGGTTCCCAGAGCGAGGGGGGTTTTCCTGGATTGTTGGGATTGCACTGGACAAGTCTCCTGGGTGTGTGAGAGCTGTGTGGTCTCTTTTCTCCTGAATGGAAGAGTGGGGAAGGGGGACGGCCCCGACAGTGGCAGAGACATGGGAACAGCCCAGTTCCAGGGAGAACTGCAGTGCCCAGCTGGTGGTTTGCACCCTGAGGTGGTCTTTCCTGTTACTTCTACCTTAGAGCCTGTTGGAATGCTGGTGTA
>JAWWES010000080.1:4244796-4293854 GCA_035583135.1 Lophotriccus pileatus | reverse complement strand
CCTTGTCCCCAGTCCCTCTCCAGCTCTCCTGGAGCCCCTTTAGGCCCTGCAAGGGGCTCTCAGCTCTCCCTGGAGCCCTCTCTTCTCCAGGTGAACCCCCCCAGCTCTCCCAGCCTGGCTCCAGAGCAGAGGGGCTCCAGCCCTCTGGTCACACAAACTAACTTACACAGCTGTCATATCCTAAAAAAAACAGTCTGGTGGAGGGAGACTTTACTTCAACCACCTGGAAGAGCAAGTTTATTGACCCTTAGAAGTAAATGTTCGCCCCGAAGCACAAATTAGGTGGGTTTGCAGCACGTCAGCCTTAACCCAACGTGCAATTCCTCCACTTCCAGCAGCTGCCACCCACCACAGAGTGATCCTGCCACTAACCCAGACACACACCTTGACAGGGAACTTCACTTTTCAAAGTCAATCAGTTGCCAGTGTGTAACAATGTCAAGTCTGTGTTCGTCTCGCTGGCGGTCCCAGATCCTCAGGCAACTACCAAGTGCAAATGATGAGCACAGACATGGAGCTCCTTTGTCTGAGAGGGACTGACAGCTGAGAACCAAGGGGGTTAATAAAAGCTGAGTTCTTTTTTTTTGATTTTATTCCTGAAAACGTCTAAAACGGCCCCACGAACTGAAATTATAAAATAATTACACTCCGCCTTGAGCTGAACACAAAAAGGTTATTCACTACAAAGCCCTAGCAACCATCTTAGCCTTAAAGGAAAAGGAAGCAGACTGCCAAAGCAGTAATGAAATGACACACAACTGCTAATTTCATGTCTGTTTTTCAGAGGTCTGTAATAATAACCAGTAATTCCTTACAAAGCATCCATTCTTGTTCCCTAATTCCCACCTAGGGATATTGAAAGACTTAACCATTCCCTGGCTGTGTCTTTTAGGAAGATAATGGCCACTTCATCGCTTAAGTAGAAATATGCATGTCTTTTCTGAGGGGAAAAATGGAATTGATAAGGCCCAATAAAAGTGCTCAGGTGAGTGCAAAGGGCTGAGCAGGACCAGCAGTGACACCTGGACAGGCAGACTCATTTCTTGCCCGGCCCAGCCTGTGGCAGTTTGGTGGCCTCAGCACAGTGCTCTGGAGCAGAAGGTCACCTTGCAGAGCCCCGACAGGCTGAGCAGAAAAGAACGAGACCTGCCCTACCCCAGACAAAGCTGCCCAGGTTTGTGCTGCAATTAGCTGAAAATACACAGTTTCCTCATCACCATTTGTGTGGCTTCCAAGAGGACACGTATTTATTACCGAGTAAACAGAGATGTGGAAATAAGAGCCAAGGCAGCAGGATTAGGAACAGCTCCTCTAATTTGCTGCAGCGCGATGTTACCGCATAATCGAAAAGAACTCGGTTCCAGGAGCACAAATCTCTGTGCAGCTCCTGTGATCAGCCACTTGGGAGGGGAAACTGCCTCCAAACATCGATCCTGCTGCCTGACTCAGGGCTGACACTGCCAGGTCTGCTGCTCTCCCCCAGCTGCTCCGATGTACGTGGGAATAAACCGGGATACGAAGGTACCGGTGGCGGCAAAACCACCCCCCAAACCTACTCACATACGGTCGCTGCTCGACACAAACAGATGCAGGCACACAAACATGGTGAGATTTAACAGGGGGATCTTCGGTGAGCAGCCACTGCACAGGAATTTATCCAGCACTCATCCAATCCCCTCGGCATCCAGCACAGCCTGCTGCAGTTTTTGGGTACAAATGCTGCCTGCTTAGGACCAGGCAAAGAAAGAGGCTCCTGGTTTGAGCTGGGGAAGACTCAGGGGACTCAGGAAGGGCAGGCTCAGCCCCTGGTTGAACTCCTAGGGATCCAGGACTGAGCTCCAGATTCTGTCTCCACAAGACAGGTACAAGCCCTTCATCATCGGGATGCAACGATCCAACCCTCTGCCTCGGCACTGACTCTGGGCAGCCCGTGGTGTTGGACAAAACATCAGCCCTCCCTCATCTTCCAACCCCAACCATTCCCTGATTCCATGGGTTTGGTCCCCAGTGCCAATTTCAGCCCCATGTTCCCAAGGAATTCCAAAATATAACCTCCAGCACAACACCACAACCACCCTCTATCACTCTGTGCTGCCTAATAAGCAATTCAATGAACATTATATTTTTATTTACATCTGAAAGAGCTGCAGTAAAATATTCTGGGCAGGCTATGCATAAATACATGAAATTGCTCCTACTTCACTAATGAACTATTGTGTGTAATAAAATTAATCTCATTCCACCCATGATAGATCTGGTTTAATTTTTGAAGCAGGGAAATTTAGACACATGTAATTTGTGGAAGGAGGGAGCCAAAATTCAAGAGATTCGCTTTAAACCAATCAGGCAGTTGTTTTATTTATATAGCACCCTTCAGAAAAATTATCTGAAGGCACTTTACAATGCAAAAATAACTCTACTTGGCAAACTCCCAGGAGGGCTGATGCTGACCGTGCCTTCAGACACTGCTTGGATCCAAACAGGTTCCTCAAGTCAGGCATTTTCTGCCCAAATTTGCTTTATATCCTGTAGTTATGACTCCAGTCGCTCCACACAGGTATTTTTGGGGGGAGCTCAGGCACACAGCTTGCCTGTTGGCCAACTCCAGCTGGTCTGTGGACCTTCCTCACCCAGCTTTTGGGACAACAGCTCTGATGCAGGCAGGGCTCTCGGTTATTTTATTTTCCCTGCATTTGAGGAAGAGATGGGAGGAGACGGGAGGCTGCCTGAGCCCTCTCTGCATTCTGCATGCTCTGGTGCAACACAGGGCTGTGTGTGCTGTGACAGACGAGCTGCAGGACCGAAGCTCTCCCGAAGCTTTACGTAAAACACTCCCACAACGGCCTCGAAAAGCAAAGCCGAGCTCGCGGGAACGCGGCGGAGCTCTGAAGCAGAGCCTCGGGAAACGCAGCTCTCCACTGGCTTGTGCCAGCAAGCCCTGCACGTTTTCATTATTTATAGAGAGCTGGAGCTGAGCACAGCAATGTGCAGGAGGTAAAATGCACTGTGCAAACAAGAGGCAGCTCCAAAAATGCACCAGAGGGGCTCATGAATCAACACAGAACGTACGGGGGGCACGGGGCGGCATCTGGAGCTGGGAAGTGCCTGGGAATAGGGTCAGTCTTGGGAAGAATCCTCAGAAAAAAACGGGGCTTGGTGAACTCTGCTTGGGCAGCTGCTCCAAGCACATGGAATGGCTTAGAACAAAGGGAAAAGCACAAAGCAACAGGGAGAAGGGTGTGAGAGAGAGAAGGATCGTGAACTCTGCAGGACTTGGGAAGCTGAAGGAGACACATTGGGAGATGACACTTAACAGCACATTGATGAAATGCATCATGGATTGGAACATGGAATGGTGTGGATCAAGAATCTGAACCTGAATTCAGCAGCACAAAATAGCTTAAACAAAGAGAAGAGACCCCTGGCATGGTTGGCCGATGTTTTGCTTTTAATTTCGAATTAGAGAGAGACCCAACAGCGAATCCAGAGTTTAAAGCTGTGCCCATGACACGGCACTTCAAAATAAACCCAGTAGCACTGGTGTTTTAATTCGTGCATCGTCATACAGGATTAGTTTCAAACGCTTGTATTTTCCATGTGGCTTTGTCTCCTCTCTGAAGGAGCTGCTGGGATTAAGCTCAAGCTAAAATTCAGCCTCAGCTGTCATAATCTTCACTACAAGAACATCTCCAAGGCATTACAATGAGATGGAGAGGCAGATCCTCAACAGGTACAGTGCAACAAGTACATTTATTCCGCAAAAATTGATGCCAAGGGGTTTTGTTTCCAAGTATTTGTCCTTGTTCTGGATACAAACCTTGAGTGCACCACAGCCAGACTTGATTAACAGAGGCCTCCCCTGCAAAAGCATTCATTGAGTACCTTCACTAACCTGGTGCCCCTCCCCCAGGGTGGGACACACAATTCATGATTGCACCCAAACTCCTCTCCATGAGCAGCGATAAGACCTTGACTACAGCATTATCTTTGCAGCCTGAAGACATTAACCTTCTCTTATCTCCACTCTGCATAAAATCCTTTGTTAAACCCTGATTTCCCAGTAGTTTCTGTGCTGAGCACGAAGAGCTCCTGGCTCTGGGTGAGGAAAACACACTCCAGCACTAACTGTGTTCAGAAGGTCAAAGACACAGAATTGAGGTTTCTGTGTGTACAGCACTTGTGTTTATACAATAAGGTGTGTATTTAAGGGTGAAAAGCAGGATCTGTTGAGTGGTTTAACTCTCCAGTTCCTTGCTGGTACCACTGTGTCAGGTATCCACAGTATTTTTCCACTCATCACATACTATGAAAATATGTGATCCAGTGGGGGAGGGAAAAAAAAGATTGGCAACTGTTGGCATTGACCCAAAAGGCATCACAGGACAGCCCCTGAATAGCAGACAGTAAAGCCAGCCCAGGATCAGGACCTGCAGCATTCCAAGAGAGAGAGGCCCTGGCACAGGGTGCCCAGAGAAGCTGTGGCTGCCCCTGGATCCCTGGGAGTGTCCAAGGCCAGGTTGGACGGGGCTTGGAGCAACCTGGGCTGGTGGAAGGTGTCCCTGCCCATGGCAGGGGTGGGACTGGGTGGTCTTGAAGGTCCCTTCCAATCCAAACCACCCTGTGATTCTGTGATCCATGAGGGGCAATAGCTCCTGTCTTCTGGCTGTCGTCAAATTCCAACAGCAACAGAGACTCTCTGCTTTTCCCAAAAAATCCAGACACCACCACTGAATTCACCACTACCATCTTCCCTCTCTGAAAGATGATGTCTCCAAGCCCCTGTGAAGTTTCTCCCAACACATTTAACATCTAATTTGGAAAGGAAAAGGTACTCAGAGCCCTTTTCCCCTCAGGAAAGCCTGCCAATCCCTAGGGTACAAATGAACCCCATGGAATTGTTAGTGCTGCCTCTACTTCTTGGGAACAGAAGTTATGAGGTGCCAAGCTAGAAGGGGTGAGGAAAATGAGGAACCAATCCTCCTTCCTTCTGCAGGGGGGTTACTCCCAGTGTTTTTGGGGGAATGATGCTCGGGAAGATGGGAATGTGCCACACCAGGGGAAGGGACTTGTGAGTTATCAGATCACCAAAACATGCATCAGTTTGTCAGACAGAATTTAAAACTCATTCAAGAGATCCTGAATTCCCCTTTCTCTTCCCAAATGAAGTGGCCAGGACAGGAGAGGAACAGTTGGGGACAAAAAAGCCTGTCCATGCCAAGGTCTCCTTTTCTTGAAGCAACAGACTGTGCCTGGTGGAAGCTGAGGGGTTTTTCTGCCCTTGATGGTTTTCCCACTGCTTTTTGTTTGCTTTGGGTTTTGGGTGGCTTAAGGCATGTTGTTCAGCAGAGCTCTTTCCAGTCTTTTCTGGGAAGAACATCCTACTTTGGGGAAGTTTCATCCAACGACCACTAAAAGAAGGGAAAACACAGGAATGGAAACCAAGAGGCTCAGTCACCTCAGCAACACTGGCCGTTTTTTTTATGAGTACAGGATAAATAGACTCTTGTGAGGATTTTTCTCCAAAGAAGCACATTTTGTGCATATTTACATATGTGCCCTGTGTACCTATAAGACCCGAGCCTGTAACAGCCTCCCTGCTTGTGGAAACATTGCATATAAAATGTTTGGTGGGCTTGGAAACATTTTGGGAATCACTTTCAGAGGCCTGTAGGCAAGACACAGAAAATGAACTCAATATCCACGGGGGTTTTAACATTTCTGTTTGCCTCTCCTTATAACCTCCCTGAAAACACCTCAGGCGGAGGGGGGGGGGGGGAAATCCAGAAAAATACATAGCATTGGGGTCAGAAAGATGTAGCTCATCTTTCTGCTCTTAATGAAGGGAATGCAGAGTTTATAATTGAGCAGAACTAGAACATGATTGACTCAGCCCATGTCACAAACTGACACAACCGCTGAATATCCTGTTTATTGTTTTTAAAGTATATTTTCTCCACTCGCTGACTGATGCTCCATTAAAATTCTTGAGGCCATACCAAAAGGAAATTCTGCCAAAAGCTGCCCATTAACAAGCAATTAATATACAAGCTTTAAAAGTACAAGGTTGCTCATGCCATCCCACAGAAAATATTCTTTGCCTGCTATTTCTCACTGGAGACATTTTCTGACAGAACGTTCTCTCCCTGCCAGGGATTTCAGAACGTCTTCTGTGATTCTCAAGAAGAATAAAATCTATACTTGCTCGTTCTCAAAATACTTGATTAAACTTTAATCTTAAAGGCTGTTTTCTGGCCCAGTTAACAACTGATGTAGTAACAGAAATGACACCATTAGCTCTGCAGCATCTGCCAGCTCTCAGACCAGGGGAACAAGGCCATTTAAATAAATATCCTGAAAATGTGACTTGTAACATGAGGATTTGGGGGGGTCCTGCTTACACAGCAACGTTTCTCTGCGTTGGAGATTCTCAACACGGGGAGCTGCAGAGATGAAAACAGCCTTTGCAGAAGTTCTGCCTCACATCTGACCCCTGCCAGGGCAAGGGAGGGTGGGGAGAGGCAGAAATGGTGCTGCATTTCAGTTCCCAGCCATAATAGCTACTTACAAGGGCTGACCATGGGCTGTTTATTCTTTCACCAGGACGGGCTGAAGGTCTGAACTGGATTCCCCTCTGCTCAGGGTTCACACCAGCACAGGCTGACCCACACTGGTCCCGCCCTTACCCAGCCATGAACCTGCCCAGCACAGCCAACAGCAAAGGCCAGAGCAGAAAACCCCATCAAAAGGCACCAACACAACTCCACATTCATCAGAGGACAAAAGGATTGTTGTGGTTCCGAAGTAAAATACAGCTCACAACCAACAGCACCAAATTGTGTGTTTTGCCTGGTACAAAATAGTCTGAGGCCGGCAGCGATTACTGACCCACATCTCCAAGCCCTGCAGTGCTGGAGCTCCTCCAGCTGCTCCATCCAGACCTGCCAAGTGTCACTCGTGGAAACTGGAGCCTGTGTAAGTTTTTTTTGTGTGTGTCTTTAATCAGCAAACCCCCAAAGGCCTCATTGCCCCAGCCCTGCAATACCAGAGTTCTTATCCAGCTTTGCGTCCAGCGACCTTTATCGTGCCAGGGGACAGATAAAGGCTCTTTGAGACAACCTGATTTTGGGGGTGAGCTGCTGCACACACCCCTTGCCCACTGCCCTGTTTACAATGACAGGGCTCCTGCAGCACACAGAGACATTTGCTCACTCCTCTGCCTTCCTTGCTCCTGGCAACGACCACTCCCAGGTTACCTGAGCCCGTGTTGCATTAAGACCATTGTATTATTCAGCAGTAACTGATGGACCCACCCTCTTGTTCATGTGGAGAATCCCTTCCTCCACCTATTTATTCCTTTATCCTCCATGGGGCCACTTCCATCTTTTAATTACATGGCATTTCATTAGTTTATTCACCAAAATGAACAGAAACTCTTGGGATAAAATTCAGTGGATCAAACATTGATTCATTTTAATTACCTTGAGATATACATGAATTAAATATATTTCTTCCAGTTCTAAACACTATGCCTTGTCTTCTAATGAATTGTTTTAAAAGCAGCTTACTCTCATTCCTCCTTTTCTGAATTTTAAGTGTAGGATGAATAAAGTACCAAGGTATAGTTTTGTTTTAGCCAGAAGGATCTGATTATTAAAACAGCTTGCAGTGAAGTGCTCCTGTTCAACTTTGTGTTTATCTCCAGCTTTCCTGAACTCATTTGTCTCTGCACTTCTGTTCACACAGGAGAATCCAGCCTTCGAACACGGTAAACAAGTTGTGATCCTCTAAGAATATATCCATTCCCAGATGATGAAACAAACAAACAAACAAAAATGAAACCAGATCCTCATGCGAAGATTCAGCTCTCAAAAGAATCCCCCCAAGGCAGTGGGGAGGCCTGTACAAAGCATGAACATAAATATCATGACATTCTGGTTTGCCCAAATACCACCGCTCTCGGCTTCAGTCGAGTCCCTGCCGTGGCCACGCTGCGGTTTTGAACGAAACAACAGACTGTTCCACTCCAGAAACAACCTGAATTCAAGTGTGGCTCTTCAGTGAGTCAGGTGAGGCCTGTTGCTGTCGTGGAAGGCTTTATATCACTTTGATAAGGCTCTACAATCCAAACACGCACCTGTGTGTGCGGCACTGCTGGCTCTTAGCTCAGGCCACCCTTGCAAACGAGGTCATGAACCTCCTACCCATTAGCCTGATGTGACATTTTAAATACATGTCATTCCAAAGGGCCCGACAGGGCTAAGACCTTCCCATTTTCATAGCCCTGAGCTGGATTTCGCAGTGTTTACTCCTAAAATAAAGCTGCACAAAGCAGAAGCCCGGGCTTTGAAAACCATTTGACGCTGCCGGCTCGGGGGGGGGCACGCTGGAGACGTTTTGCCACACAAGAATTCTAAAAGCTTCTTAGGGAAGGCAAAGCTTCCTCTCAGGGCATGTTCCTGATTACATGCACCGCAGGACAGCAATTTTATAATGGTATCTCTGACTTGTGTGTGTTGCACACTGGACGTTCTCTTTATGATGCATCACACACACAGACAAGGAGGAGAAAGATACAACGCAGAGCACAGGCTGACGTGGAAATCCAGAGATCAGGGGTGGGATAGAGCAAATCGAACAGCAGCCTCAGTGGTGTGGCTTTATCTAAAGAGAAAGCAACTTTAAATCACGTGGGTAACACCAGTTGGTTTTCATCTGGTGATTCTTTGCCTTTGTGATTTGCCCAGCACAACTCCTGGAGCGAGACGGGGGAAAACTCACTCCTGAAATAAAACAGGCACAGAGGGGAAGGCAAGGGCAAAGAAGAGGGAAAAAAAAGCAGCTAAAGATTACATTTGGAAAAAAAGGCAAATGGTTCAATGGTCAGTTCTACATCCATGATGGTATCGGGTCTGTAATGAACTAAACTGACGATAAAATCAGCTTAATTTCGGTGGGGAAACAGAGCAGGGCCCTCCTTTGGCACCGAAATGCGTCGTGAGCGTAGCTGGTGTGCACGGGCTGAGCAGATGTTGCTCCCAGATCCCTCCTCTTTGTGCACTGTAGATTATGGGCCAGATTTACAGCAGTATTTGGGGATTTAAGCACATTAGTGTGGGTGTCACGTGGGATGGGCAGGAATGGCAGCCAAGGATACACCTCTTATTGAGGTTACCTTACCACAGCCCTTGGAGGATCTCCTGAGCTTGTGTCTTTAACTCCTCTAGGACAGTGAGATCTGTATTTCATGAATCCACACACAGTGTTGGCACCACGCCCAGGACGAGGAGGACACGAAGGAAACAGCCATGGCTGCACTGACACAAGCAGGGCGTTTCTGTTACTCTGACACCTCACACTCCTGGGCAAATATTCCCCCTCTGCCTAATTAATATTTTTCAACATTTTAAAATCTTTTTTTTTCCTGCTGCAACAAGAGATTGCATGAAGAATGAAGAAGAAACCATTGCTAGAAATCTTATGGGCTGACCTCAACAAATAAGAAAACTCCAAATGACGTGACACCACCGAGCTCTGGAAACCTGACAGTATCAAGAACAGTGGAAGTGACCTCAGGGCAGAGGAAAGGCTTTAAATATAACAGTTCTTTGCTGGTATCTCTGCTGCCCTTTTGTTCTTTTGCCCTTGTTAGCAGGACAAAGCCAAGCAGTGCCAGTGTGTGCCAGAGGGGTCACAGAGCAGCGTCTGTGCCACGAGGTGCAATGGAGCAGGGGGTGCTTCTGCTGCTGGGTCACTGGAGTTTGAATACATCGAGATATTAATAAAACTCCTTTTTCTACAGCTAAATAAGACCCCCTGAGTTTAGGAAGGTGTGTAGCTCTGTGCCTGCTCACCACTCACAGGCCTGATGCTCTGACAGGCAGCAGGGCAGGTGATGGTGGTCTCAGCTGCATCAAGGGAGGAGAACAGAAGTGTCTTTGTTCCCTGTGTGTGCACAGCAAAGACAACACATTTCACTCAAAGGCCTCCATTTAATCCATGGACAGACAGTCATTAAACCACCACGGAAGGGTTTGGGTTGGAAGGGACATCAAATACCATCCAGTTCCACCCATGGGCATCTTCCACTACCAGCCCAGGTTGCTCCAAGGTCCAGCCTGGCCTTGGACAATTCCAGGGATCCAGGGGCAGCCACAGCTTCTCTGGGCAACCTGTGCCAGGGCCTCACCAGCCTCACAACCAAAAATTCCTTCCAACATCCCATCTGTCCCTGCCCTCTGGCAGTGGGAAGCCATTCCCCCTTGTCCTGCCCCTCCAGGCCCTTGTCCAAAATCTCTCTGGAGCTCTCCTGGAGCTCCTTCAAGCCTTGGAAGGGGCTCTGAGATCTCCTTGGAGCCTTCTGTCCTCCAGGTGAACACCCCCAGCTCTCTCATCCTTAAGCCACCAGGTTTATGCCTTTCAGCCTGTCAGAAAATTTGCACCAGGCACAAATCAGACAAGAGAAAAGCCAGCAATGAACCCAATACCCATCAGAGGGAACTCCCTGATGCTCCCAAAGTGCTTCCCAGACCCCTGAGGAAAAAAAAAATAAAGCTTCCCTACAATAATCTGCTTCAAGAAAAACAATCAGGTAATCAGTTTGACCTTAATTAGTGAAGTGGGGGAGATTAGCCCGACATCCAAAAAGATGAGTTCGTCTGGCCTCTCTTAGGCTGCATCAGCCCACCCTGGGCCACCCCCTTTTCCTTTTTAGCCCCTCTCTGGTCGTTAAAAAAAGGCAACAAATAGTCCTAAGACTAAATGTAAGTGATCACCTCCTGAAGGGTCGTGGCCAGGGTCAGTCTGGCTGAGCAGATGATACCCTGAAACATGAGACTGGAGTTGTTTTGAGACAAAGCTGGGAGCGTTACAAGCCCGGTGACGGGCAGCTGGTGGCAATTTCATTTAATTCCCGACATCCACGAATTAAAGGAACGAGCAGGAAAAATAGATTCGCACCACCCAAGACGGGAACGAGCTGCGAAAACCACCCAGAGCAATCAATCAATTCATAGAGGACCAGAAGCTGGGGGAAAATTGGGTCCTTTAAGTGGATAACTGGCTGTGAATATCTCAGGTGAGTTCTCTGAGCTGCTCCTGTCACCCCCATCACCCTCATCACCAGGTAATTGTGTGAGTGTGGTTGTTCCAACCCCCCTGCAGGCAGCAAACCTTGTTTTGCTTCTGCCAGCGTTGTCAAAGCCACTGTCAGGTGCTCCTTAAAGGTGTGTGTAAGGTACACACAGCGATCAAGTCACCTCTTAACCTTCTTTTCAATTAGGCTGAATAAGTTAATCTCCTTAAACCTCACATCATTAATGCTTGTTTTCCAGGACCTGGATTATTTTTGTGGCCCTTCTCTGAACTCTCTTTAGCGTTTCCACGTCCCTTAAGAAAAGGGATGAAAAGCAGATACAAGCTCTTCTCCCTCATCTCTCCAGTTCAGGGCAGAAATGGAAGAGAAATTCTTGATATTAATTTTTTGATATCCAAGGATCATCCTAACCTTTTTATTTCTCTCCTTCTCCATTTGAGGCAGCAGTGTATTCTGGAGAGGAGCTTAATTTCTTCCAGGACAGCCTTTTCATTCAGCCTCACATGCAGTAGGCAGAGTAGAAACTCTTTCTTTAGTACTTCATCATCGTTTGAGGGAGATAAAATGACCCCTTGATCTGAGTTCTTGCCTCCAGTACTTTTCTATGAGGACTTTGTTGATACCACTACGTACAGCACTGATTTGTAGGAGGTAATACAATTAATAAACAAGGGAAAGAACATTGAGACAAAGTGTTTTTTAGCTCCCCAGGCAATGAACAGACCAACCTCATTTCTGCCTGACTGATGGAAATACATTCACACACAGCGCTATGAGCAAGGTATTGTCTCTGTAATTATGACATGAAAATAGAAATCTGTGTCTATTTTTATTGTTCTAGATTATCAAATCCTAAATACAGACTTAATCCTGTGACACACTTGATTTTAGCTTGTGAGCAAGACTACAACCAAGTTACCACAGAATCAGCTCTGCTTTTGTGCCTTTAATGTGCTTTGCAGGTCGTGGACCGAACGGGGGGAGTTCTTAACATATGAAATCACTGAAAGTGTCTGTGTAAACAAGGTGTTTTGAGGAGAGAACCAGAGCTTCTGTCTCCGGAGTCTCTTGTCCTCCCTTCTCTTTAAACAACCATTCCCCTGCCTGTTCAACTTCGTTCAAACTGTAATTTGCCGTCTGAAAATAAATAGCTCCATTTTCTATAAAAATCCACGACAATATAATATTTTATAATTAATACAATATTTTTGGATACCAGAGTATCCAAGTTGACTCTTCATCTCTTTCACCTGCACAGGCAAGGTTTGTTTCTTCATGGTTTGAGCAGAGGAAATCACGATATAAAAAAACACAAGGCCAAACTATTTCCACGTGGTTCAACCAACCAACCACGTGGAAAATGTCCATGAGGTGCCCTCTCTTCCCTACAGGCAGGAGCACGGTTTTGTTCTGCACATATTGAGCCATCCAGTTCCTTGTGGTGTCACTCTCAGGCGTGTTAAGGCAAGGTTGAGCCCTCAGGAATGGCAGGCCCAGGGCACATTCTCCTTTTAAGGTTAGAATTAAACCAAACTAGAGAGATCATTGTGTTGGCTTAACAACCTGCTGGGTTAAACCCATCTTTGTATCCAGCCTGGAATGGTGAACACCAGGATGTGTTTGCCATTCTAGGGAGAAACAGAGTGCAAATGAGCAAAGATGAAGGTGAGGGCTGTCCCATAAAGCTGGAGCACTGTGATCTGAGCAAGTTTAGCCAAAGGATGCTCAGCCCATCCCCAGTGTTCCGTGTGGCTCTGCACTCCCAGCCTGCTCCCCGTGCTGTGCTGGTGAGGCTGAGGACATCTGCTCACACACTGAGCCCCAAACGTTCCAATTTGTTATTTTAGCAAAGACTTGGTGACTCATCAGGGTCTGCAGATTGCTCAGAGAAGCACATGTGTTCTGTCCACAGAGTATTTTGGATCCTGACAATATCTTACATTACTGGGATCAGACTCCTCATTTCCTGTCTATGGAACTAATACTCTGTTAGACCTCGATGCCACTACTTGCTTGATAATGAACAGACCAAATTTATTTAAGGGAGGGGGCAGTTTTGCAACCACAAATCTTTGATTTGCCACCAGTGGCAAGAGAGCCTTCCTTTAAACAGAACCCATTCCCACAGCACAAATGTTCCTGGCTTCAGTCAACTGCTGGGGGGTAGGAAGCACAGGAGAGACAGAAGTTCATCAGCAATGCTTCACAGGTGAGGGGAATGCCACACAAGACGGATTCAGAGTCCCAGGCAGGCCAGAAAGTGATGGACAAACCCACTGCAGTGGGTGTTAGGAGTTATTTCCACTTCAGTATATTAAGTCTGAGAGCAGTTCTTTAAAATTCTCAAGGCCAGGTTGGACAGGGCTTGGAGCACCCTGGGACAGTGGAAGGTGTCCCTGCCCATGGCAGGGGGTGGGACTGGATGGGCTTTAAGGTCCCTTCCCACCCAAACCCTTCCATGATTCTAAGATGGCTATTTCTAAATGGCATAACTTTTATTTCAATATTTCATATCCGTGTTTTAAAGGGATCCTCAAAGTCATATCTGCTCCCTGCACCACCATGAGCAGAATTCCTGCTGCCAGCCCTAAAGTATTATTTACAACTGAGTAACACACTCACAAGCCTCTAGAAGGATTAGGCCCCTGTAGCCCACTTGCTGTTTAAATACAGCAAAAGGCTGTGACTACCCCTAATTGCTCACTAAGCATCGACAGCTATTCAGGGGAGCATCTGGAGCCTCTTCTGCTTCATGCATCATCAAAATAATTCTCAGCTCGAGTCTGAATGCTAGTCTTTATTACTGGCAATTATGTAAGAGGCAGAGAGATCACATTACGGGTTTTGGAGCCAAGCTGAAATTGGTAAAGACGGCAGTTAAATCATCTGTTGATTTGCAGATTGGGCTGCTTTGATACGGAGTCACCAGAAGTAAATTTAGAGCAGGGCCGTTTGTACAGCCCCATCCTCTGGCTCGTGGTGTTCTCATAGAGGGTTAAATGGGCTAAATTGGGAGAACTAAAGCAGTGGAGGAAAACACCCAGAAAGAAACACCCAGAAAGAAACACCCTGAAAGAAACACCCAGAAAGAAACACCCTGAAAGAATGGCAGGAGGTGAGGTGGTTGTGCTGAAAGAAGCGTCTCTGTTTGCAGCTGTTGTCTTACTGTCAATAATTTAAAAGCCTAAAGGGTAGGAGGGAAAGCTGAGCAGCTTTTGGGAGGGCCAGCACTCATTGCACGGTGTCTCCAGGACGTAAATTAAGAGTTTTCGTGGCAGGCAAATCCACTCATTCAAGCAGGTGCAAGCTGTAATATTTATGGGCAGGATTGTGAATCTGTTGCTTGTCTTTCTGAGAAGGTGTACAGAGCTATTCCCACCCATTGCACTGTAGTTCACTCTGCAAACAAATGGGACTTGCAACCTGGCTCTGACAGAACAATTTCTGGCAGAAATCAACTTCAGGAAAAAAAAAATCTAGGTTCTGAACCACCTAAACTATTAATAAATGCTACAAAGGCAAACTTTGGAGCATAGATTCAAATAAAGGGCCAGGGAGAGAAACTTAGAATTCCTTTCATTCACTTGTTTTGGGGGCAGTGCTGGTCTCAGCCGAGATGCAAAAACCAGACAAAAAAATAACCCATCATACAAATATTTGTCCATAAGACCCAACCTACAACAAAAAATTTGTTTCCTAATTGAGCAGCATTTCTTACCTCCCTGATTTTTGGTGGTTTTTAACTCCCACAACAGTTTTCCAAGGAACTGCACGCTAACTTAGCTCCTAACTCGAGGCTTAGCTCTGGTTTCAGAGCCACACTGATACTCAGGGGGCATGTTTGTACAGTGTGCAGATTCCCAGGGTGAAAATTCCCAGTGGGCTCCGTGTCAAACAGGGGGTTTGCCTGCTCTGCATTCCCAGCCTGTGTTATCTCAGCTGCTCAAGGAGCTCCTGGAGGAGGCTGAACAGGCAGAAGGTGACTTTACACCTATCCCAGTGCTTCAGATCCTGGAATAACTCCCTTTTATAGACCACACACTCTGCCCCTGCTCCCTCTCCCCCCCTTTATTCCACTATGCCAAGTATTTGTGGAGGATGGAGGCTGCTCTGTGACATACTATTATCCAGAGATTCCTTTTCTCCTCGGGATAATGCTGAAGCAGGTGGATCTGATGGCTCTGGTCATCCCACTTGAGCAAATCAATGCTGACAGCATTAAAATAGGAATCCCAACCCCCAAGGAGCTGCACAGTCCCTCTGATCATTGGGCAGTGGCACAGCAGGAGCCAGAAATAAGCAGAAAACAAATACAAGCAGTTTTTACTCTCCAGGATGAGTTTTCCTCATAAGTAAGGCAACGGGAAGAGAAACTAAATGGAAAACATTAGTTTGATGGATTGCTATCTCTAGGGTTTAGCAGTGGGAATCTTTAATAGGATCACAGAATGGTTGGAGCAGGAAGAGACCTTAAAGATCATCCAGTTCTACCTGTGGGCAGGGACACCTTCCACCAGCCCAGGTTGCTCCAACCTGGCCTTGGACACTTCCAGGGATCCAGGGGCAGCCACAGCTTCTCTGGGCACCCTGTGCCAGGGCCTGCCCACCCTCCCAGGGAAGGATTCCTTCCCAATCTCCCATCTAAGCCTGCCCTCTGGCAGTGGGAAACCATTCCCTGTGTCCTGCCACTCCATCCTCTTATAAATGTCTCTCTCCATCTTTCCTGTTGTTTCTCTTGAGGTTCTGGGAGGCCACAATCAGGTCACCCCTAAACCTTCTCTTCTGCAGGGTGAAAAAGTGCCACAGTGAGCTCCAATAAACCACTGCAGTGTTTGTTATTTGTGTTTACCAAGTTTATTGCATCACCAGGTCAGGTAATTACTCTCCTCAGTGGTGAGCTTAGTCATCCAGTGGATTAACCTTTTTATCATGTGATGCACCTCAGAGAAAATTCGGATTATAAACACCCAGACGTGTCAGCCAGGTGCACAACACAGGAGAAGTTACCCCTAGCACATCTGAGACAACAGAAGCAGAACAGAGGATGGGCTCTAATTAAATAAAAACACTCCCCAAGGGAAAACCAGAGCAGGGAACCCCAAAATTCTGTCTTTGTTGCAGGCAGTGGTGACACACTGTGGCCATCAAACAGACCAGACATCAGACAGGTGACTAAACTTTGGGTCATAAAAAAAAAAGGTGATGCAAAAGATTCCATTTTAGAGCACCTGTGTTAAAAATCCCAAAGGAAAAACAATAAGAAATTAATTAAATGATAATAAACTATATATACAATATATAATATGAATTCATTCATATAACATCAATGCTTCCGATGCTTTACAAACCTTTCTGTAAAGAATTTTTCCCTAATGTCCAATCTACTTGTTTCATCCATCCCTAGGATGCTCAGCTATAACAGCCTGTGTCTGGTCACCGTTATCCCACCGAGAACTCCCTTCCCTAAAAACACCCAGGAACACAAGAGTTTCCTGCTGCAATCACCACCACACTGTTTCCCAAACACCTTTTAATCTGCTGAGATCAGGGGATCTCTGTGCTCATTGCTGCTCACAGTCTGTTTTCCACCTGCTGTCGTCACCAGGAGGAGCCTCTCGGGGTTAAAACGCATCAAACACGAAAACTCGGCGCTGCATCTCTCATCAGAGGGCGAGATTCCTCCAGACACTGCTCATGGCAAAGGTTAATCTGTTTTCCAAAACATTCTTTGGGAGCTTCACTGAACTCTTGCCTTAATCCAAAGTACCCTTGAAAGTTTTGTGATAGAGCTCAGAGAAATGGTCGAAGTATGTTAACACCAGGAGTTCTTTGGGAAATCACCACTTATTTATTGATTTACCAGCTGGCAATCCAGAGAATAAAGGCCAGGAAGGGCTGAATCTTCCATTGGAGTTCCCAGGAGAGCTCAACAACGCTGACCATGCCCAGCTGCATCTGAGCACTCAGGGTAGCTGCATTTCTTACTTGTGCCTGAACCCCCTGGAGACCTTCAAACGCGACACATTCCCTACCCACAGACACCTGGGAAATGGAGCTTCAGGGAGGAAACTTCACTGAGGCAGGAAAAGAGGGAGGAAACCTCAGTTCCAGTCTGCTGAGAACGAGATCCCTGCACTCCTGTGCCAGTCCCCAACTACAGCTGTGGGAATTTGCTGCTCACCAGGATCTGTTTACACTCCATGGAAAGCGAACGCTGCAGGCAGGAAAACTGGAGGACTCCAGAACACCCCTCCAGAGGCAACAGTTTAGTGGCTGGTGTGTTCACATGGAGACAATCCCAGCTCTGCTACATCCTGAGTAAGCAGCCAATGTGCTAAACTACTTAATAAAAAGATGGAGCTGGGATGTTGCTTCCGTGCTTTCCCAAGGTTTTGATGGGACAGAGCATGACCATCATCCCCAGAGAGGGATAAACGGTGTGAGCTGCTGTTTCTGATGTGGAAACCTGTGTCTCCTACAGCGTGAAATTAAGCCTGTGGAGTAAACACCCTTTATGTGGTTGAGTCTGTTCTCAAAACAGGTCACTCCATTTAGGTCAGAGCCGTTCCCAAACGTGCACACTATTGGAAAACGCAGAGGATATTCCTTTGGCTTGGCTGGACTCAGGCTGTCCTGTTCTCCAAAGCAAAGCAATCTTACCTTGACTTGGCACACACCAAATACAGGTGGATGTTCTGGCTGGATGTGTGTGACCCTCCCTGTGCAGTGACACGACTCTTGTCACGGTTGTATTTGGGTTTTGATGCATAATTCTGATGGCAATTTGCATTAAACTGCTCAACTCCCAACCCTGCTGCTATTTTGGTTGTTACGCTGCCATCAGCAGTGGAGCAGGTGAACAAAATAACACACATTCATCGTTTGTGACTCGTGGGGTTTTTCCCATCATACTTCCAGTGACAGGGAAAGGATACAGAGGAACTTTGTTGGGCTTACATGCAATCAATAGGTTATTGATACTGAATGCATGAATAGTCATATGTTCTGATTTTACAGCTTTTAGTAAAATATAAAGTTCATGAAGTCCATGGGGGTTGGACTAGGTGATCTTTGGAGGTCCCTTCCAACCCAATCTATTCTATGATGACATCCCAGTAAATAATTATTTACACATGACATTTCTGATGGAGTTATGTGGAACAAGATCTCCAAGGAAGTTTTGTGGTGAGCTGAGCCCAGTTCTAGAGGAATCAAACTCCCTTTGGCTGAGTACCTGCCAGATCCAGCCCTTTCTCCCTGCCAGGCTGTGTCAACATCCAGAGCTGTGTTTGCTCAGGGTTTCAGGAAAGGGTGGTGAGCTGAGCAATTCAGGTTTCATGATCAGAAGAGAGTGACAGGCAGGGATCCAGAGGGATCCAGTGACAGGACAGTTTCACAGGAGTCTTACCAGATAACTTAAAATATGTGGATGTTTTAGGTCAGCATGCCAGGGGACTTCTGTGCCAACAAATATATTTGCCTTGTACATATTTCATGTATTATACTACCTGATAAGTCTTTTACATCATGCAGCTTTTCATGAAACAAATATTACCCTCCAGATACTTCTATTTGTCCGACTTTGAAACTATTTGGTGGGGATTCTGGTCTGTTTGCACTGTTTAATACTTATTTCCAGAAGAAACATGTCTGTTTATTAAATAAGCTTTCTTGTCATTGTTGAGCTCATTCAGTAGCCCTCAATGAACGAAACAATCTCCTGGTTCATCATTCCTTTCCCACCAAAGCTTCAGTAGTTTTCATTTCCAATGTGCAGTCTTTGTCTAGACATTTGTTCTGCTGCTCCAAAAGTGAAATGGGAATGTTTTAAGCATTGCTAACTGCATAAAAATATACCCACTTATACCTTTAAACCACAGGGCAGATGAATTCAGTCTTCCACTTGTCCTCACATTTCCTTCCCTTCTCTTTCTCCCTGGTACAGGTATTGGATGTGCTTCCACTAGAGCAAATAGTCCATGTTTCTGCCTTAATTATCTACCCTCTATCCCCCCTCCACTTAATTATCATCCCTCTATCCCCCTCCACTTAATTAACCATCCCTTATCCCCCACCCCCTCCATGCTATTACTACATATTTGGAACTGTGAAAAGAGTAGTTTAATTTTTTTTTTTTTTTCCCCCCAGATAAACGATAATGGAGCTTCTCTGTGACTGATCTGTGAACAACAGCTCCCTCTAGTCCTTGTCCTGCTCTGTTTGTTGCCAGCGGGGAGTCGAAACTCAGATAAATCTCCCCCAGTGCAAAGACTGATCTTGGTGCCTCCCTCCTGCCTCCTGACACACAGTGTTTATGATTCTCATCCCGAATTGAAAGCCAAATGGAACTAAAACACTGGAACTAAGTATGTTAAAACGGGCTGTGAGATTAGAAGATTATGCACACTTTATGGTCTCAGCTTAAACAAACATTGAAAGTATCTGGGCAAAAGAAAGGAAATTACAATGCCCCTGAGAAAAAAAGAGTCTAAATCATTTTAGAGCTGAATAATGTGGTTCTTATTTTCTAATCTGAGGATACAGGACACAGTTCTTTGTCTTTGTTGGCTGAAGTTTATACCCCAAGCCAGAAACTGAGCGCGTGTAGCTGCTTGGAGCTTTTCATCCCTACTCTGCTCCTGGTTCGTACCACACCTTAGGAAAAATTCCCTGCCCCATCCTGCCCATTCAGACCCAAAGCTGCATCATCCAGAGCTTGGAGGTATCATCAACCACGTGGAAGGAGACCTCCAGCCACAGGGAACATTCAGGCTGTGAAATCCCCATCCCTGGAAGTGTCCAAGGCCAGGTTGGACGGGGCTCGGAGCAACCTGGGCTGGTGGAAGGTGTCCCTGCCCATGGCAGGGGTGGGACTGGCTGGGTTTTAATGTCTCTTCCAACCCAACCCATTCTCTGGTTCTATTTAAACTTTCCTGAGGTGTTCAAACAAGAGTGAAGCCATGGCAGGGGTACCAACACGTTTTAAACCAGGCTTAATCCTGCAGTTAGCACTCCAGTTTATGGGGAACCTACATGAGGATGAGTTCTGTGTTCGTAGCTATTTTACTTGCCAGGGAGCAAGAGCTGTGGTTGAAAGCTTAAGTTACAAAAATAAAATGTGAAGGAAATGTGCAAAGTTTTTATGCTAAGCAGTTAATCACCGAACAAGTTGTTAACATTGTGGTAAACGCTCCATCCTTCAGAGTATTTACATAAGATCTGACTAAATTAGAACGCTTCGACCACAAAGCCTGCATGCAACAACAAACAGAATACCTGCAAGCAAACCAAGACCACACAGCACAAATAACCAGAAATAAAGCTGGAAAGCAACGAGGTTGGGAGTTCATCCCTGGAAGTGTCCCAGGCCAGGTTGTTCGGGGCTTGGAGCAATCTGGGCTGGTGGAAGGTGTCCCTGCCCATGGCAGGGGGTGGAATGAGATGATCTTTAAGGTCCCTTCCAACCCAAACCATCCTAATCCAAGACTAGATGGACTCTCCTCCACTGCTGTGCCACCTGCCAGCAGACAGTGGCTGGTGAATAAATCAATATCCTTTCCCCCTCAGAATAAACCCCCGTTATAGTCCAAAAACAAAGTGAAAAATAGAAATTTGTCAGAATATTTCAAGAAAACTGGCCTTATCTGCCAACTGTCATTGATAAAGATGTAAATTCCGTGAAATTTTAAAAAAAAAAGTTCTAATATTTCATTACAATAACCCTGAGCTAATCCTTTTCTCTGCAGTATTTTTTTTACTTTAAACTTCTGAGATCTGCAAGATGTGTCATAGCAAGTTTTTTTTTTTAAAAAAGAAAAACAAAAACAGACCAGGAACATTTCACTAATCCAAATGGCCAAATATTTTCTGCTTCTGATGGAAATGGTGCTGCACCAGCAACAAATAAAGCCACATCTTGAATGTACAGTTGTGCTAGAGCTTAACAAAATAATCCTCATCCAAATATGCAAGTTACTACAGAAAATAATTATGATCAGGAAAGCGCTTGGCAGAATCAAATGAGAGAGATCTGAAGAGACAGAACTCCAGGAAGAATTAACAATAATATTGATTTTCACCAGGAGGTGTTTTCATGTTTATCACCACTTGACAGTGGCCCTACAGAAGATGTTTTAAACAGCCTTTTAGCTGGATTGCCTGGCATTTATCTTCTTCCATGGAAGTTTTCCTCCCTTCTTTCCACAGAAGGTTCTGCAATCTTTGTTCTGAGCCGTGGAAAGGAAGATCACACGTGCACAGAATTTGCCAGACTGTGAGTAATGGATGTGTTGGTACTTGCTGCAGCTCTTTGACTCCATCTCTCTGTGTGCACATAAATAAACCCCAAACCCTCCTCTTGCACATTCTATTCCAGCTCACTTTACTAAAGGCTTCTGAAATACGGTAAAGGAGCATTTTACTGCCATTAAAATTAAGGCTATCAATGTAGTTTCGTATTTGAGTAGTTTTTATGTTCCTCTGGCCCTACATGGATACATATCCCAGGAAATGTATTTCTTTTTAAACCCTTGCTCAGGGAATGAATGTAGACCTAAACTTTCAGCAGAGCCACATGTGAACTCTCTGAACCTGCAAGAGAAAAGGGGCTTTAGGAGTCCCTCGTGGCATTTCATCAATAGAAACAAGATTAAGGTGCTTATATCGCAAAATATAAGGGTGCTGCCCTTATAAAATCTTCTGAAAATGGATTTTACTTTCAATTACTGCTGTTTAGACCAACCCAAAGAAGTGCTGTGCCCACAGATCAGGGAAAAGTAGTCAGACACAACCTGGGGAGTATTTACAGGACTCCACCACCAATCCCTTGTCCTGCCTCCTGTTCCAGCTCTGTGTCTCCGACGACGTTAACCCACACCGTGCAAAACCTGTTCTCCTGCGACTGAGAGAAGAAGTTGGACATGCATGACATTTTTCACGTCATATCCAACTTTTTCTGGGTTTCTTTTTCCCTTTTGGATTAACGTGACTTTTTAAATTCGAAGCTGAAAGGCTCGAACAGTGGCTCTTCCACTTCCCTTCGCGCATTAGTCTCGCCTTCACGCTTCCAGTTCTCCGTTCCAAGCCTGCAGCTGCATGATCTCCAGGAGCTTGTTATGTTCTTCCCCTCAACTGTGTGAGCACTGGTGTGATGTGCTAATTTGAAAACTTGCAGCCTTCAGCACTCGATATTTGTGTTTGAGCATCCAGCAGCACACAAAAGGTTACTCTTGTGCTTTGTCTCTCCATGAGGAGTTTTGAAAGAGCAGAATTAATTTTTTAAGGGGGGGGGAGGGAGAAGTTATTGACAAATGGATACATCTAAAATGCAAAAGGCTGAATTAATGACAAAAGGTCAGGCCTGGCCTCTGGAATACAGAAGGCAGAATTGTTCAGTGGGAAAAGGGAATATATGAAGTGTTTCATCACTGCCCCACCAGGACTGGGGGTGAATGGCTCACATTGTGGTTTCCCCCACGCCTGAATGGCATTAACATGCAAAAGGTCACGAGTCCAAATTAGACCTGCTAGTTAACAGACCTAATAAACTGGGCTGGGAACAGTCACTTGTGGGGCTGATCATGTCATGTGGGGCTCTCTTACATCAGAGAGGCCCAGCTTTCACTTTTATTCGCGCACCAGTCACGTCACTCAGGCAAGTCAGCTGTGAAGTAAAGATTGGTTCCAGAAGGCCTTGATTTGTACAGGGAAAAGTCCCAGAAAAGAACCTGGATAAAATGCAAACAAAAAAAAAATTGGAAACACAGGATGTTGTGTGGAAAAATCTGCTTTCATACATGTTAAACAGCTTGGGGGAGACAGAAGAGAAGAGGAAGAGGAAGGGGATTTCTATTTAGGGATGTGCACGTGTTTTCTTTCTGCTGGTTACAAGATTTGTTCTTGTACTCCTTTATTTAGTTTTCCTTTTCTTTCCTTTTTGTTCTTTTTTTTTCCTCCTCAGAGTTGGAGATGCTCCATCACCTCTTTCTGTTCTAGGCCCTCACAAATGATAATTCTGGAGTGAACTGATCTGTCCTCAAATGTTCTGGGAACAGACCAAGCCTTCCATGTCCTATTATAGACAATTTATCAGTGAAGCAGAAGTTGAAACACAACACAAGCTTTAAAAAAAAAGTCAGGAAAAGTGTTCTTGACCCAAATAAATTTAAACTTTAATTTAAAGTCACCTCAGGTGAACACTGGCTGTGTGAAACCAAGTAATTTTTCCCATTACTAGAAATAGCAAACTGGATGGATGCTTTGTAATTTAATCTTCCTTTCTTCATATAAACAAATTAGTTTAATTAAAAAAAAAGTTTCCAAATAGAGTTCCCACTTGCATTTTTGGATAATTTTTAAACTGCCATAGGATGGAAGATTTAAATTGGAATTACGCCTTTAACGTGAACTTTGTCTTAGTAAAGCGAGTGAAATGGTTTAGTGGTGTGATCCAGGACACCCAAAATTACTTTTGGAATAAGGAATCCTGGGGTAGGCAGAAATGCCTCTCAGTTAATTGGGATCCATGGGATCAAAGGGCAGAGATAAAGCACTTCTTCCCTGCAGAGCCCAGCAAAGTTCTCCAGTTCTTTTAGTGGCAACAGCATCGAGTCTGTATTTCAGGCCACTTTGCAGCTGGTGGAGATAAGAAGAGCAATTTAAAGCAAATTATTTGTGTTTAAAAAATATATATATTTTTAAGATAGAGGCGAGTTCTTTCTCATCATTAAATTTATCAAAGCAACAAATAAATCCTCCATAATTTACATAACAGCCGTTAAAACAAGTTCTGACCTAACAGTGCGCTGGAGCAAATTCTCAGCAAACAAAACGTGAAGTTTGCCAGGATGAGCTAATCAGTTGATTGTTTCGGTGAAGTCAGGCAGCCTGAGTGCCAGGAAGCTGCTTTTTAAAGGGATATATTCCATTTTTAAGAGTTTGGTGGTTTGGTTTTTTTTAAGCTTCAAATATTTATAGAGCAGAGATGGTTCACCAGCTCTCAGAGCAGATGGATGGTTTCTCCCTCTCTCTCCTCGAGGGGAGACTGTGGGAGCACAGTCGCATCTCTGGAGATAAAAACCAGGCTCAGGCAAGTGGAGTTTTGCAGGAATGACCATCTTTGCAGGTTTATATCACTGTGGAAATATCTGCACGAACACAGAACTACTCTGATGTTGGGCTTGACGTGTACAATTAAACTGGGGCTCTCCACACACCATGAATAGTTCAAGACTCAGGTGTTGTATTTTTAAAGTTTTAGAGAGCAAATGGAAAAGGTCCTTTTCTAATTCTCATTTACTGCATGTTTGCATTCCTTTAACTCAGACCCAGTGCCATTCGGCAGAAATAATTATTTTTTTAATTAAGGTTAGACCCCTTTAAGGGTGCATTCATGTAGGTCTGAGGTAATCCCACTTACATCAGCGTTATTTCATGTCTTTGACTTAATTTAGAACAGAAAATAGGCCTCAGGTATTTGGGGAAAAAGTACAGTCAAAATTAACCAGTGCCCTGATCTTGTAACCGTGTGAGGACAAAATCTCCTTTCCATTCAAAGCTTCACTGACATCAACTCGGAGTCTCCCGAGCCCAGGACTCCTCTCCTCAGTCCCCCAGTCCCTTGCAGGGAGGATCAATTGTCTTTCCCTGTCCTTCCAGACAAGGGGAAAAATCAAATAAAGAGCAGCAGAAAAATAAAGCAAAACTAAATGTTGCCGTGGACTCTGCGGGAGGGAACTGTGTTTGTCCGAAGGGAAAAACATCACTTTTCCTTTAATTTATCAGCAATAAGTAGTTCAGAGGAAAGATTATCTTAAAGGTCCATCCCTGTTTGACCTCCCTGTTCTTTTCCTGCTGTGTTGTCACAGAATCACAGGATGGTTTGGGTTGGAAAGGACCTTTAAGATCATCTCATTCCACCCCCTGCCATGGGCAGGGACACCTTCCACCAGCCCAGGTTGCTCCAAGCCCCGAACAACCTGGCCTGGGACACTCCCAGGGATAGACTGAGGGTTTATTCATCACATTGCTGATATATATATTCTATCTTCATATTTGCTTCCTCTCCCCTTCACACCCAGACACGCTTCCCTGAGTGTTTTGCATTCCTCTCTGCCCCTCACAATCTGTTCCTCACAATCCTCCACCTTCCCAAGGACTTTGCCTTTACAGCCCCCGGGGCTTCATTTGCATGGGAATGAGCAGCTCAGGCCCGGGAAGTGATTTGGGTAGGATGAGTTTTAGCAGGCACAGAGCTGAATCCAGCCATCTTATCTTCCACACGAGGGTCCCAAGTACAGGTTTTATTTTCCATTCCAGACGTGTTTGAGGCTGGGATAGCTCTGCTCCTGCTGGGGCCGTGGGCAACGAGGCAACTGTGAGAAATAACACAGCCATTTTTCTTTCTTTGCTGTCACCACCTTGGAATTACCCACTTTCACTGACTCCTGGAGCTCTCAAATTGCCATCTAGAGGGTAAACATCTTGTTTCGAAGAAGAGAAAGTAAACCTCAAACTTCTCTAGACCAATGAGATGGCTACAGCCCCAGTTTACTCTTCCACTATTATTTTTTTATGATGCCTTGGAGTTAGAGGTAAAATATTTATCATCTAGATCATATTTTAGTGTATAGTACACCAAAAGAAGGATGGGAAAAACTAAATGTAACAGGAAATGTTACCTTCTGCCCCGTGTCTTGGTGAATTTTTAAGCTGCTCCCGAGTTTCTGCGTGGTTTGTCACACTAAAAGCAGTTTACCTGGCACAGCAGAGAGGACATTCCCACAGCAAAACATGGGATAGGAATCATGGAGGGAGCAGGCATTTGAAAAACTGCCTTACAACTGGAAATTGGAAATAAACACATTCAAGTGCACCCATGGAGCAAGAAGAAACAGGATAAAGCAAGAAGAAACAGGATAAAGCAGCCCCAGGCAATTGGAAGGAGTGCTGTGTGAATGAGCAGCAGCCCCAGCAGGACTGGAGTCCAAACATCTCCTCGGGGTGAAAAGCAAACACTCACTGAAGGGATAGAGCAGGGCTGGGAGAATCCCACTGGCTGCAATTCCACACTGCAGGAACGGGAACAGCCTCTACCAGAGGGGTTTGATCTGAGTGATCCACCCCAAAATACATCAGGCTGTGGCTGAGGTGGTTTCTCTACCTGTGCATGATGTTATTTGCTGTGGATTCAAGGTTGTATTGCACGAGGCAATTCCAGAAGAAGGGACAAGAAGGGGCTGCCTCTCTCTTGATCTATCCTGGAACACCAGCAGGCTGGTTCCACCCAGACAAACTTGTATTCTGCACTAAACAAGACAGAATTTCATGGAATCCCAGAATGGTTTGTTTGGAAGGGACCTTAAGGTTCATCCAGTGCCACCCCCTGCCATGGGCAGGGACACCTTCCACCAGCCCAGGTTGCTCCAAGCCCCGTCCAACCTGGCCTTGGACACTCCCAGGGATCCAGGGGCAGCCACAGCTTCTCTGGGAAATCCATTTTAGTGCCTCCTCACCCTCACACGGAAGAATTGCTTCCCAAAATCCCATCTAAACCTACCATCTTTCAGCTGAAAGCCAATAATTTGTAGTCATCTCCCGAGATTTATGACATTTCCTAACGTTTTATGAGACATTTTTTTTGTAACACAATAACAAGAATCTCTAAAACTTCTCCTTTTTTTTTTTTTTTTGGTGTTTCCAGAACATATGGTTTGTGTATAAATGTTAACATGCAGCGAGTTTGTTGCAGGGTGCCCTGGAGGATTAAAACAAGCCTCAGACCTCCCCCAGAGTATGTATTAAAAAAAAAATCAGCTCAGCACCACATCCAACCCGGGGCAGATCAAAGTGCTCGCTCCAAGTTCACATCACTGGGTAAAAAGCGAGCGAGATAAAATCCTCAAAACTGAAAAACCCCCTTTTCTTACTCTGCATAACGAAACCGCCTCGGACTGGTGGTTGCACAGGGGTGGGTCCTGCTGGAGCCACAAACCCACCCCAGCAGGGGCCGGGTGGGGCAGAGCTCGTTCCAGGAAGGAGGTAAATATTAATTGGCTTTCTAAGGTGCCTCTGCACTGGTTAGTAATAGCTATTAGTGTTCCTCACATGTCCTTACACACACATCCTACCAGACAAGCTGGATTGATTTGCTGTCTCTGCGCCAGAGACGCTCATGAATAAATTCATATTGTTAACAAGAAACGTCCTGGAATTAGAATTGCCAATAACTGGCTGGGCCATTACATCGATAGCAGGATAATACCCTTAAGCCACTCCAAACCTGTGCTAAACACTCCATGCAAAAGTCAAACAGGGTTTTGACAGGTTGTTGTTGGTAGGGTTTTTTTCCCCCCTTCATTTCGCATGCAGACCTTGGCACCCGGCAAGGCTGTGCCAGAAAAATCAAGTGAAGCTGCATTTGAGAACAGGAAGAGATCTCAGAGGAGAAGGAGTTGAACACAGTGCTCTCATCTCGGTCCAGATCACAGAGGCCTCGGGACAAAAGACAAAGTAGGAATTATTCCAGCCCAGGCATCTCTCAATCACATTGATCCACGTTGATCTCCCAGGGAACTGTGGGCTCCTCTACAGCAAACAGATCGAGTGGTTCATCCCTTCTGCACCGTGGAAGGGCCCCTTTGAGGTCCAGAGGGAAAAGCTTTTGTTCTGTTCAGTATTCACACCAATCAGTTAAGGAAGGCATTAGCCAGGTTCCCTCTATTCTGGGACTCAGGAACAAATTCAGTGGAATACATTTAGCACAAGGTGGGAGACTTGGCTTGGAAGAAGCTCTGTTGAACTTCGACTTGTCTTTTAAAGAAAAGGCTACAATTTTTCTTATTTCAAGTTTTTTTATGTACCTGGAAACACACAGGAAAGTTTGCAGTCCTTCTATCTACACCTTCATCACTCACAGGTGCCTTTCAGCTGGTTCTACAAGAGACACTGAAAACCCCTCAGGAGGCAGATGGTGTTTGTATCCTGATACTTCTCCTACAAGTCACACACTCAGTTGCTGTATCCCTGGACATTAATAAACACCACTGAGGCTTTAACCAGCTTTCTTGAGATTTTTGGGGTTTATTGTTACAGAGTTGGAGGCAAAACAATACATTCCTCAGCATGACAGAGCCCACCACAAGCCACCAGTGTGTTCCTTGGGCACTGCTCTCCATGGCTAACAGCAGAGTCACAGGACTTGCCCTTTCATTCCCTCACAAAGCTTCCCTTTGGGATAGATCCCATTAAGCCAGCACTGAGTCTTTTAAGCTCAGCTTCTTGATATATTCCAGACATAATCAGAAGTTCAAGTGAAGAGACACAGCTTTGTCAAAGTTATTTTTAATGGTTTGCTTGTCCTATTTTCTGTCTCTGATCTAAATACAGTGATTTCTGTGGCTGCAGAGCCTTTCAAACAGAGGCAGAATGGAGGAGCAATGGGTTTCCCTGCTGCTCTCTGTAATCAACAAGCTGCTCCCTCTGTCTCAAGAAACTGCTTAAGCAATTAGATCCCGAGATTGTATCAGGAAAAACATCTCTGTTCCCAGCTTTGCTGCAAATAAACCAACTGTCTGCATCTCAGTGGTTGTCAGCAACCCCAGGGGACGTGGCAGACAGCTAAAGAGAAGTTTCAGATGGAAACTTTTGTCTTCCAAACATAAGGGAAGTCAGGACTGGGGGTGTCACTTTTCGTGGAGGTGACAGTTCAGAGGGAAGGAACATCCAGAGGTTTCTGGATATTCGTCTTTCCTGCTGTGACAACTCCCTTCTCTTGAGTCTCCTCCAGTGTCCTGATGGCATGAGGTGGAGTTAGTAATGGTACCTGTTCTGGCCAAGAAATTTAGCGGGCCATGTGCCAGAACACAGGAGAAAAGATAATCCAAGGCCAGATTAGAGAGAAACTCAAAGGGCTATGGGTAAATGGCCTCCTGTTACTCCACAGAGTCACAGAATGGTTTGAGTTGGAAGGGACCTTAAAGGTCATCCATTCCAATCCCTTTCCACAGGCAGGGACACCTTCCACCAGCCCAGGGTGCTCCAAGACCTGTCCAACCTGGCCTTGGACACTTCCAGGGATCCAGGGGCAGCCACAGCTTCTCTGGGCAACCTGTGCCAGGGCCTCCCCCCAGGGAACAATTCCTTCCCAACATCCCACATAACCCTGCCCTCTGGCAATGGGAAGCCATTCCCCCTTTTCCCACCCCTGCAGAAATCACAGAATCATTAAGGATTGGAAAAGACACGATTTTCTGGCGTTTGGTTCAGATTAAAACAAGATCTTTGCTGCAAAGTGCTGAAAGGTTTAATGAGCTAATCCCCAGCAATTAGCAGGTGAACATCAAATTTTGCAGGTAAGAGATAATAATAGGTAAGAGAAATGATTCAATGACCAAAACCAACTCAAACATAAAAGGAGATTAAACTCTTGCAAGAATTCAAATGGGGAGGGGAGGAGGAACATGAGCAGGATGAATTTTAGCATTCAGGAAGGTGAAACCCTAGAGCTAAAGAACAGTCGTGCTGATTATTCTGATTATTCTTTGATTTCACCCTCACTTATGTCAGCATGCTTTTTCCCCTTTTTTTTTTGTCCTTAAGCACTGTTCTTGCTGTGCCAATTCGAGTTCACTCTAAATGAAGATTATCAGGGATGTTATACCACTGTAAGTTCAGGTTTTAAGTGCATTTTCACAATATGGCCCCTTTCTTTATCAGGAGATTGAAGGTAATCACAACAAGACTTGGTTTGGGGGGTTTTATTTATTTCCAGACACGTTCTGCAGTGGTTGTTAAACACTTTGGTGCACTATGGCTGTTGAGGCTCCTCAGTGAGTTGTATAATTTTCAACTTACTCCTTGTAAGCAAGCACTTAAAAATACAAATTAAACCAACCCACCCTCGGATAATAGCATGAAAATGAACCCCCAGAGAGGATATAAGTAGGTCTGTGATATACACACCCCAGCCCAGTGTGGGCTGTGTAAAATGCCAGTCCTGTACCCAGGCAGAGAGCAGCTGATGCCAGTTTTGTTCCCCCAGTCTTTAAAGGCAGATAATTTATCAGTGAAATCCTGTGTACTTGGGGCCCTGCCAGGCCTTGTTCATTTAAATTCCTGGCTTGCCCCCAGCTCGGGGAAGTGATTCACATTTCCCAAACCTTCCCCAAATCCCGTCCTCGTGGAATCATTTCAGTTTCCCCGCAGTGCTCGCTGACGGGGATCTCACCCAGCCACAATTCCTTCAGAAGTCTGGGAGCCAGGACAGAACGAGGTGATGGGACATCAAGCAGCGAAAGAACCCAGTGGAACCTTGTCCCAGCTTTGATGAGAGGGCAATATCAGCAACAGAACTTTAGCTTCTTGGTGTTGAAACATGTGGGGAGGCTCTCTTGAGTTTTGTGGTGGTTTGGTTTAGTTTGGATGGTTTTTCCTTTTCCATGCCCATGGAAAGCTGGGCTTTGGCCTCTTTGGAAGCTTTTGTTCCACACCTTCTTTTAGAAGAAAAGGGGACAAAAGAATCAATTAATAGGCTAAGATCTTATCCATTTATTTTGTGGCACCGAAATGAAATTCGTTGTTGTCCCAAAAATACCAAGGGGGAGATGTGAGTAAACAATTCCAGGCAATTCCTTCGCTTTGTGGGGACTGACAAGGCCTTAGACAGGGGTTTATGGATGGAGCCATTACAGCATTTTACATCACTGTGGCTCATTATCCCTGCAGTTTTATTCCATAAAAGCTGCAGATTTTGTCATTTAAAAGCAAACAAAAAAAAAATCCAGCTCAGTCATATACCACTCTGAATTTAACAGAGGACTATTCCAACTATCCCTATTCCAGTTATCCCTAAGAAAGAAATATGGGAATGAGGGGCCAAAATATTGAAACCAAGTGCCTCCTTTTTAAATCACAGCTGCAAATGGCCTGGTTTTCTGAGAGATTAATCCTTCCAAAGCCAGATGTGTTGATTTCACTGCAAGGTGATGATGGTGTTAAGGAAAGAGATGGACACGCTCCACAACCAAAAAAAAAGCCTCCTTAGAAGGATTTCAGAACACTATTCCTGAATTTTAATGCACAAATTGCCAAGTTTCCACGACCCAAGGGAGGAGTTCAAGTCATGGACAGGACCCTGCTCTTCAAACTGTAGGTAAAGAAGTACTAAACCAAGGTATTTTAGCAAGTTATAACAGAAATTGGCTTCTCCAGAGCCATGCAAACCCCTTGGCTTCCCTTGGAGTGCTTGGTAGGAGTTTGAGTCCCCACTTCTCCACAGCCCTTCTGGTACAAGCAGTCAAGAGACAAGGTTTGCACCCGACCCACGTGCCCGCAGTTGAAATTCCAAGCTTCAAACCCAAACTAAAGCCTGAATTCGAGTCTAGTTTGGTGACTCAAAGCAGCCTGCTCACACATTCCACACAGGGAGAAGCTGCAGAGGCTCCTTCCCCTCCCCACCAGCATTGTAAAACCAGGATGAAGTACCGAGCTGAATAATTGCTAGAGTATTTAGAGTAATTAAGACTAAGTTGTGTTTGTTTCCTGAGGTGTTTTATATCATGCTGCTGTACTTTTGGGGTATTATTTGTGATGCATTGCTGGTGATGCCAGAGGCTTCTAAAACATATGGCTAGGTGCCCTTTTCAGTGTTTCCACTCATCTAAATAAATAATTCAATGTGCCAGAGCCTTTCCTATCAACCAGGAGAAGATGCACAATCTGGTAGAAGTGTCTTGCTCAAATTATTTGCAGTAAACAGTGTACATTCCCCATCTGATGCCTTCAGGCCTTGCTTACTCACAGAAAAAAAAATAAAAAGTGAATTATTTCCCAGGATGCTCTGACAGAGTGTTCACCAGCAAACTATTTTCTAGATGATTGATTTGCCACTATGCTGTAAAATACACAGGAGCAGAGAGCCTCTTACTTAGGCTCAGATTGGCAGGGACTCACTGAAAGGCTGAAGGAGGACACCATGGTGTCTTGAGAGGTACAACAGGAATACAGGAATTTAGGTGGAAAGGCTGGAGAAAGAGGCAACAACAAAGAACAGTTTGAGGACATTTTATAAACACATTTAAGCGGGGAATGTTACGGCACAAAGAACACACCAACCCAGTTCCAGCCTCTCCTGTTCAGAGGGGACACACCAGCACCCCCAAATCAGCTAAACAGAAATAAAAGATGTTCTGATCAATGTCCTGTGTAGCATAAATTCAAGGCTAAGGGTGATGCTGCTTCTGTTCACAGGCTGGCTGGCCCTGCCTCTTCCTACTTACAGTTTTTAAAAGGATTATGGTAATTCCCAGAAACACCATTAGTAGCCTTTAGGCAGCTTTTATCCAGCCTGGATTTCCATTCAACATCCAGCCTGTGCATTCTGGAAGAGCCCAAGCACAAAAATCCCTCCTCCTCAGCCATTGTCCCTCTCCCCACTCACACAAATGCACTTTATACACATCACATTTTTTTTTTGGTCTTTAATCAGTGGGATAGAACCCTCTCCATCCTGGAATGAAGGCCAGCAACACTGTACAGTGTATTTACAGGGGGGAAATAATTATTAATTTCTATAGTTTCATTACTGGCAGCTGGCACTTTAATTACAGAGGCAAATGCAAACAAAACCACTTGTTTGTCAAGAGTGAGACAAAATAAACGTTTTGTCCTGAAGGTTGATTGGATTCGCTATTTTTTTTTTTTTTTTTGAAAAGGTGCTCAATTAGAGTGGAAATTTGGGGAGGCAAAATCAATTTCCACCCCTGGAACACAGCCAGGATGCTGCCTTTTATTTTATGGCAGCTACAAGTGCCATGAAATCTTCGCAGTACCCACAGGTGGTCAAGATGTTTGGCTGCACCTCCCTGAGAATTGATGCTTTCAGAGGCAGCTCATCCCTCTTTCATGGTCTGTTTTAGGAAAGCTTCACACCATCTCCCTCTGCACCTGGTTCCCCACAGTTCCCCAGGATTTTCCCTGGAGACCTTCCATCTAGGAACACAGGAAATCCACTCCTTGTTTTTCATGCTAGTGATTATTATCTCCGTTATAGTTGATCTAGATCAAAAAAAAGGAAGCAGCCACCTCCTTCCAGGAACCTCACACACACAGTTCTGCATTTCACATCCGTAGTTTTAATGGCACCATCTCTTTATTTCTGTTAATTGCTGCCTGGTTGTTGCCATGCTCCTGTTTAATCAGTATTTGACACTTGTTTTCTTCCTGATCTTCACTAACATTCACTGGGACAGACACATTTCTCTGCTGGGACCTGCCAGGTTCCGTTCTGGACCGGCTTTGTTACATCCTATCGCTCTGTTTTATACCCAAGGCCAAACTAAAGGTTAATCTTTCAGTCACCTGCGTTCAAACCCTTCCTTCTTTCCTTTTTAGAGGGGTATTATCTCAGCTCTGCCCTCCTCCTGCTCACATGCTCAGTGTGCAACCGTGGGGCACCTGCTTTTTAGGCATTTCATATGAGAAATGCCAGTGAAATGCAGGGATAAATGTCTGTACAGACACGAGACAGGCTGTCAGCAGTGCAGCTTTCTCTGAGGCTGCAGTTGGTTCTGGCCTCCTCCTGTAATTTAGCTCAAGGCAGTCACCAAGGGGGAAAACACAGGTTTGGGGTTTACAAACAGGCACAGCACAAACTGACAGTCAGGTCTTGATCATGGACAGCATCAGCTTCAAAAATAAATGCTTGGTGAACTCTGAGGCTGAGCTGCAGGCTGATTATCAGGAAAAAGGGTAAAAAAAAGTAGCAGAAATACAGAATTTCCAGTTCCCTTCTGTTTATGTCCCATCCTCGCTGCTTTCTGCTGAGTTACAGCAATCCACTGTCCCTCATTTCCCATCAAGCTCTTCAACCCACACAGAACCAGCAAAGTATTCCCAAGCAGAAAGACCCTCCTCTCCAAAAACCAGCCAGGGAACTTGTGTTGTGCAGCTTCCTTACAGGTGCACCTGAAACCACAGCTGAGCCTCATCCCCTTCTAAATCACCTCCACACTGGGTTTGGCAGCTTCACCAGAGTCACCTGTGCTCACACTGCTCACCTGTCAAGGCATGAGAAGCTTTTTTCGGAGGAGACCCCAAAGTGGCTTTTGGGATTGTATGCCTGGAAAATGCACCTGGAATGACAGAGGAATGAGATCTACAAGGACTTTTTTTTGGACTGTGGTAACTGAAATGAGTACAGAGATATCCCTCCCAGCTTCCCTGGTCAATGCTAATAAGTCACCCACTCCTTTCAGTAGTTTTGGCAGTGCTGAATTAGGGAATCTTAATTAAACTAAGGGTGAAAATGAGGGGTTTGATGAGGCTTTTTGCCAGCCCTCCTCCTTATGGTAAGGATCCCAACTCTCATGAATGCTTTCCTTGGCTTGCTGAACACTATTTCCATCATCTTGAGAGATCCTTCGTTATTCCACTCATTTCAGGCGTGCAGGAAAGGGGGGAGTTACACATTTGTGGTGCTGTCAAATGTGACCAAGTCAGAGGGTCAGCACTCTGGACATGTCAAATTAAACCCCATTTCCCTTGTCTTGCCTTGTTACAAACTGCAAAACTGCAGATGAAACTTCCCAGTTAATTGGCAGGCAAACTCCTCACGGAGCTGGGACCATGTTCTGTGCCTTGCAAGGCTCTCTGGAATGACATTTTTGATGGCTTCAAATTCATAAGACCATCCTTTCACTGGAGCATCAGTTGAGCTGCTCTAAAAAAAGGTCACATCAGCTGATCCAGTGGCTGCTTGTGGTTTGTCTGAAGTCTTTCATCAGTCATCCAGAAACTGCAGGGATGGTGATTTCCAGTCCTGACTGTCTCGAGGTTGGGAGGGATTTTAATTAGAACCCAGGCTATGAGATGCTGGACTCTTATGATTCCTTTCTAGTTCTGCCATTTTGAAATATCTGGTTTAAAATAATACTGGCATCGTGATAAGAATAATCCCTTTTCTTTTGTTGTTGTTGTTGTTGTATGAGTACCCTCACAATTAGTGGGTGTTTCTGACTTCATTATGGTTGAACACCCCTAAAACCAAGACAAAACAACTCAAAAAAAAAAAAAAAAACAAACCCAAAGAACCTCTCAGTTTTCTCCTGAGAAGCCACCAGTCCAGATGAGAAAACAAAAAGGAAAGTAATACTTTGAGATGTAGCACATAAACCACCTGTGGTGCATCAGGACCTGGCAGTTCCACAACTTTAACTCCCATTTTTGATTGGCCATTATAATAAATAATTTAAAAACCTTTCCATTTGCCATTCAGAAGGCTGAGTGCAGCTCCAGGGTCAGCTGAAGTCGGTGATTGATTCCACACTCCCAACAATCAGGCAAAAGAAGGGGGATTAATCTCTGCTCCTTTAAGACACCCCCAGTACAAAGCCAACATCAGTTGGCCACAATTTTTTTTAAGGTCTTTGTAGAGAAAGAGGCAAGTCTGAGATTACAGGAATATTCTGTTCTAGGTATGGTTCATCTCACCTTGCAAAAGGTGGCTTAAACTTGTCACAGGAGCCTCGTTACAGAGCCCCTTGTCTTTTTAAGGGCACAAGCAGGCAATCCATAAATACCTCGGGAAAAGTTGGGTTCAGGTGTGAGATTCCAAGGAAGAGGCAACCTCAGTTATCTGTAAACCACTCAACCATACGTGGTCAAACATGCTCTGAATTAGTCCAGCTCCCTCTCCTGTTGACAAAAGCCCAGCTCATCCACGTGGAATGTTGACTGCAAGCAGGAGAAACTGTACCAAAAAAAAATCAGGGATTGGAGCGACAGCTTCGGTGTCAAACCACACAAGGCTGCAGCCAGAGGTTCCAGATGGCCTGGCTGAAAACTCTCCTCGGGAGGCCGTGGGCAACAGGCAGCAGGAAAGAGAAACCACTTCCAAACAAACACTTCAGAGGGAAGAGTGAATTAAACCACAGGGCTGGGAGGGGCCAGGCTTGGCGCTGCTTTTCACAGTCGTTCGTTAGTTGGTCATCCCAATATTTTTGATAGATGTTCAGTTTTGAAGGAATTGTGCCTCTGGGTAGATGAGTCAGTCCACTCCACGTAAGCGGATCACAGGAGGAGAGGCAAAGGAGCAGCACCCCAAAAAAGGTGGGACTGCTCAGAGGTGGAGCTGCACAGGCCATAACGAGGCTTTGATCCTGTATTAATAAAAGTTTACCGTCAGTAAACTCCTAGTTTAAGTTCAGTTGTACCCCCAGGTTTGAGCTCAGTTGTACTCCTAAGTTTAAGTTCAATTATCCTTCCGAGAGTTCGACTGTTATTTTAGCACAAAATCATTATTAAATCCATATAAATCTCTGAGGTTCTGGTCATTTCCCCCTATGCATAAATTTTATTTTAGAAGCAAACAGCTTTTAAAAAAAAAAAAGATCCTAAAGTAAGTTACAACCTTAGATTTGTCTTAACAGCAGCTGCTTTAAATGAAACAAGACTTTTAAATATAAAGTAATAGATGAGTAAAATTTAATGGCAAAACCAGTTTACAAGTCATTTTGCTATTAAGAGTAATCCAAAGCTGTGCCGTGTCTTAAGTATTTCCTCACTTGTCCAGTTTTTTAAGCATTTCCATGCTTTCATTCCTTTACAAAGCGTTCCCTTTGGTTTTTCTAGCTCTATTAAATCGTGTGTCTAATCAGTGGTAAAATGGGAAAGCTTTATTAATCCTGGTTGCCTTTCTCCGAGTGCTCGAGACAGCCGAAAGCAGAGGAAAATGAAAGTCAGCTCTGGAGCTTAGAACTCATTTCGACGAAATTCTTGTTTAATTGTCCTCATTAAATATGCACCGTCTCATGAACTGGCAAGAGGGACGTGGATATAAAAGAAACACATTAAACATCAAAAAAAAAAAAAAAAAGGAGGAGGGAAAAAATTCAGGAAATGCAAGTTTCAGAAATTAGAAAAATTTACATGATATCAAGTGTACAGTCAAGACATTTAATTGAAGTTCTGCACAAAAAAACAATGAGCAGTGAAGAGGAAAAAAGAAACCCCCCACAGTGTACAAGTTCTGGCTATTGGGCTTTAGTCCTTTAATTCTTTAAAAGTCTCTTGCAGTAAAACTCGATCGGTTACGGGTTCGGCGTCCTGGCCCTCCCCTGATTATTCGATTCAATAAGATGTTAAATTGCCTTTACCAGCATTTATGAGCTTTTTTTTTTTTTTTCTGGGAGATCTAAGAAGAAGGCTGGCATCTTGTTAAAGACTTTATTCATTTAATAAGGCTTTTCTTCTCATCTAATTCTGTTGTAACAAAGTCACTGTGTTTTCTCTCCTTTGAGCCGCTCAGGAAATTCTACATCCCCGTCCAGTTTAACAGAGCAGGGCATTGACATATGCAAAGCTGGGTTCTTTTTTGAGGTGTAACCACGAACTGTGAGGAAAAATGCTTTGCTTTCCCTTGCAAGGTGGTTTTGGACTCTGTGGGGTTAGAAAATGGAGCACTTACTCACAGCTGAGCCCTGCGATGTCAAAGAGCAGAGCTGCATCAAACACCCAGGAGGAGCCCTAAGCTCTTTTCCACACCAAGTTCAGTGTCTGGGCAAACAGCAAGAGAAGCCTCATCCTTTGAGGACACTTCCTGGGGTTGGTTCTCCTCTCAGGGTTCAAGATCTAGAACCCCATTAAGCTGCTGGGTTTTTAGGTGTCTGCCCTCACTGAGCTCAGAAGGATGTTGGGACTCCTACTAAAAAAAAAAATCCAATTTTAATTTTAATTTCTTTTACCTTACATTGCAGACAGGAATTTTAAAGAGGTGCTGGTGGTACTGATTAAAAAAGTCTGTCTTCAGCAGCCTGGAACAATCTCTGTTCTTCAGCAGTTTCAGTCTGTGGCCCCTCTTCCCTCCCTTCAAACCCTCTTTTGCCTCGCAGCTTTTTCCTGAACGTGACCATTAGTCAGGATCCATAAAATATCTTCAACCCTACAGTACTTCTGAGTTCTTAACTATGTACCCTGGGCTATGCTCTATGAACAATAGGGGGTTTAAAACAAATTAATGAGAAGGAAAGAAAAATTTTTAAAGGTAGATATGATATTTATTTGAACTTGTTTGCTTATTGATACTTACTTTCATCACCTGAGTCGGGGATCACTCACTTCTGAGCACAGCTCAAGTTTATGTTTGTTCTTTGCCTTGTAATTGTAAATCTGCTGCCTGCAGAGTTCCTGCCCACAACCTTCACGTTGACCTTCACTTCAGGTTAGACTGCCCATTGCCCAGATATTTTATCCATTTTCCATTACAGAGATACTTGTCTTTGTCCCAGCTCTGATTTTGTAATGGGTATTTAACCAAAGCAAACTTCATATTTAGATAAGTTGTGTAGACAAGTGATTATTGGCTCAAAAAGAGATTAACTCCCCACTCCTGATGGAAACGCTGCTGAACTGTGTTACAGAACAGGGACTCCTGTCCCTCAGCCAACAGAAGGGCTTCTATTTCCCTCCAAGGTTGAAATAAAATGGAAATAAAAGCGGAAGCAAATAATTTATTAACCTCAGCATGACAATATTCTCCAGAGTGTGGATTTGCCTTCTTTGGCCAAACCAGCCGCTTTTCCTTCACCTTCCAGGTTTCTGTTACAACCCCTTGTCCACGATTAGTGAACAGAAAAACGAGACTGCATATTTTAAATCGACATTTTCCCAGCGACTGACAGGTATTTGTTGCCTTGCAGGTCCGTTTGACCCAGGGGCTGGCGATGGAGATCGTGATGCTGCTGCTAAAGAAGGGTTGCTGGTCACAGGAATAATACCATGTAGAATCAGGATTTTAAAGGCCTGGAGTGGCCGGGAACAAAGCTAAATGCCCAGGGAGTAGTTTCGTTGTGGAGCGAGGCTCCAGCTCCCGTGTTTATAACACAGCCCGCGTTCTCAGGGCTGGAGGAGTCTCGTTCCTTTGTTGGACGTGCCGCTCTTTTCCGTGGGTTTTTTTGCCAAAGGATTGCTCCTCGGGCTCTGTCAGCTGGGGCTGCAGTGACACCTAGTAACTGCCTGCCTAATTACAGCCCAGGCTTCCCCGGGCTCCATTCCCTCAGCTCCAGCAGGGCGGAATTCCTCATCCTCAGCAGGACTTGCCTTTTCCCTTTCCAGCGCCTCGCCTTCCAGAGGTCGGGGCTGAGTTATGGAGAGACGGCGACTTTTTCAGGCTGGCACGCTCCTTAGAATATAAAAATGGTGCTTTGAATCAGAGATGTTAATTAACCAGTGATAGTGTCACTTCCAGACAGACCTTCCTGCTTTCCACATCTCACATTACCCCCCCAGAATGGCCACTGTGCCAGCAGGTCGTTCCCCAGGAGAGCTCCACCTGTCATTGCCCAGACTGCATTGACTCCTTGTTTAAGAGTTGATAATGCCATAGATCTGACAAGCCCATCAGAAAGAAACCTGCTTTTTTTTGGGGTATTGTATCAGACTGTGTATTATGGCTGTACAATAGTTTTGTAAATGATAACTAATCTAAGCTAACAGGACTCTGCAAGGTTTGCGTGATTTGCAACCAGTGACTTGGAAAGGGTTTCCACAAGTTAAAACTTACCATCAGTGCTGTGAGGATTACAAAGTTCCCCTTTTAGGCAGGAAGGCACTGGAGTGTTCAGGAGAAGTTTAGGTGTGATGAGAAGACCATATTTCCACCTTATACTTTCCCCCAGTCATTCAAACTGCACAAACGAGGGCCACATCAATTAATAAACAGCCTTTGAACCGTGAGGAAGCTCCTGTACCCTCAGCTGGGCAGCAGAACCGAGTTCACAAGGGGTTATGCAGGTGCCCCAGAGAGCAGAACAGCAGGCTGGCAGTGCAGATAATTGGCAATCAAAATAATTATTCAGTGATTGTTCTCTACTTCCAAGCTTAACAGAAAGCAGCGGCTTTTCATCTTGTTAACTTCAGTTAGGTTTTTCCCTGTTGATGAAGAAAGGAATTCTAAACCACCCTTCGTTCTTCATTTACAGATCCTGACTCTGAGGGAAACAGTTAAAACTCTCATGACCTTGGAATTCCACTGAGAACCCTTTGCATCGAGTACCTTTTTCATTGTTTTTTTTTACACTCCTACTTTTCTCCCACTTTAATTAAAGCCAAAACAAGTGTGTTTACATCACACAGTCCTTTTTTTGTTGTCCTACTGTTGTCTTTAAAAGTCCAAACACTGACAGCTAATTACTTTCAAAGACCACAGGTCAAGGTAACTGGTAGTGAAGTCAATTTGGCATTTTTATTGATTACGTCCCAAAACTGTCTCGCCTAATTGGACACAGTTGGCCACTGAGCTGGGATTTTAACTAACCTCCTCTACCCTCGAAAATCACAAGCCATGGAGATGCCTGTGGTCCCTTTACTGTGTGTTTGGAGTCACATTCAACACTGACATTCTTTTGCTTCTGAGGTTTCTTCTGATTAGAGTTTGTGCTTATAAAGTGACGTGATCCCATCCACAGCTCCCAGCCTGGGGGGGGCAGAGCACGCTTTTGCTCCTGGGACTGAACATATGTGACAACAACCATCGAGTGTTTTGCCTCAGCTGGAGTGGGATGAACTTTACCAGTCAAGTCCTTGCATTTAACATTCTCTAACAACTCACATGGCCTCAACAAAGAGGGGACTTCCCTTTGTTATAGAAGGGAGAAGGAAAGCAGTTACTCAGATCTTGAATGCCGACACACAGAGTTGAATCCATGCAGAGCAACCAGAAAATAAATACTTGCTGTTGTTTGGAAGCAGAACTAGGAAAGAGCCTGAAGGCTTCACTGTCCTGTACAGATATTTGTACCTCAGCAAAAAAACTGGATCGATGAGTACAAATTTGCTGTGTAAATTCTTTTAAGCCAGGCTTCTTCTGGACCTTCTGAATTCTTGTCTGATCACATTTCCTAACTTCTCAATTCCACATGAAGCTGAAATTACTTATTACATTATATTACTTATTACTTAATACATTATAATTCTTTTTACTGTGTGTGACGAGAGGGTATAATTTTGTAACTTTTAGGGGACTTAATATCCCCTGTGCTGCTGGTTAACAGTGTGCTGCTTCTTGTCTGTCACGGGAAACCTGATCCACACTCGTGGCTGCACTCACTGGTCTCCACACTGGGCCTTACAAACTTTGCACTGACTGCATGAAACAAGAGATGACTATTAAGCATGAACTCTGCACGGTAATTTGACCAATAGCCATCCCAAGTGAGGAGCATCCAGTGGATCTGAGATAATTCCTGAACGAAATTCCTTACTAAGCAGACCCTGTATACACAGAACGTTGCATTCCTCCTTGATCCAGCACAGATTAATAACTTCTGAGTCAGACCTAGGCCTGGCTTCTGGGAATGGGGAAACGAAGATCTTGTGGTGACTCGTTTTGCACAAGCTGGTTGTTTTCAGAGGGGTGGTTTTTACCACGGGGTGAAACGAAAGCAGCTGCCAAGCGCAATTTGCTTCAAAACCTCGGCCACCGGTCACAGCCCGGACATGTCGGAGGCTCTGCAGAGCCCTGATCTTTGCTGCAGCCTCTGAGCTCTTGTTCCTGAGCATTTAATTTGGTTGAATTCTCACCTTCACCAGGTGGCAAAGAGCAGCTCAGCCCAGCGGGCTCCTCACTCTCTGCTCATGGCTTGCTACAGCTTGTAGAGGATGGATTCTGCACTGCCCGTGCCAGAGGCTCCCAAACATCCTGGAGCGCTTCCCACCCTCTGGGGACAGCAGGACTGTCTCGGTGCAGGGCTACAAGCGTTCAGTGCAAATGATGTGAACAGCTTAGGGCTGGTTTTACCTATCAAAAGGGAGGGAATCAGCCTGTGAGGGCAGGATTCTGCTCAGCGGCCAGCAGGTGTGACGCAGACACTGCAGCTCATTCAGGAGAACGGGGCACTTTAGGTCACTGTTCACCTGACCCAGTTTAGACCTGGCAGTGCCCAGAGAGTGCACCAGAGCTGACACAATTGGAGCCTCAGGCTGTGCCAGCACTGAGTGACTCAGGTTTATCAGCTGAAGCCCAGGGTGTGTGGTTGCTGCACTCGTCACACGCGCTCTGAACTTCGGAAAATAAAATAAACTTCGGAAAAGAAAATAAATTTCAGAAAAGAAAATAAACTTCTGAAAATAAGGGGGCTGTTTCTCTTCCAAGCCCTCACGCCAGCCTGTGATCCAGGGGCTGATGGGCAGCTCACCTGTCAGTGACTAATTTTAGAGTGTCCTCGTTGCCTTCCCTCTGTCTGATCCCTCAGTATTCAGCAGGGAAATTAAAGGGGATTAAAATAACGAGGTTATTTCGTATTCTTCTCCAGATGAACGCAGCCTGAACCAGACCTCATGGAATTTTCTAGTGACTGCCTTAAAATGGGTGTGCTCAATTCAAGCCCAGAGGAGCAGATAAAAGGTGGAGACTCTTCATCTGAGTGAGAAAGGGCCTTTGGTTACTATGAGCTGCTGCTATTTGCCCCAGAGGCCGCATTTCTTTCAGATTAAAAAGTAAATAAATAAAGCACATTCTGAGCTTCACTGTTTCACACCAGCAGTGCAAGTTTCACTGGGCTTCCTTTGAAGACAAACCACGGACCTGAATTCAGGTCAGGTCACCCTGAGAGCATTCAAGCTCCAGGAGGAGGATGACTCCAGTGTCCTTTCCCTGCTGCAGTGTGGGGTCAGCGGTGTTATTTCCACTGCTGTTTGCAATTAAAGAGAGCAGCCCCCCTCCCCGAGCTCCTCTCACCTCTAGGGTGAAAAACAAAAGAAGAGAAAAATCATCTGCTTCTTCAAAGCATCTTCTGCTCCAGGTGCCTGCCCTGTGCTCTTCACCCAGTCAAAGGCAAAACCAAACGGTCCCAGCAAAGCCGAGTGAAACCCGGTTGAAATTTAAAAGCTGTGTGGATGTGGCACTTGGGGATGTGGGCTTGGCAGTGCTGGGGAAACGGTTGCACTTGAGGAGCTTGAAGGTCTTTTTCCAACCCTAATGATTTTGTGATCTACAATTAACAAAATCTCATCTCTCCTAACCTCCCCAGTGCAGGTGAGCAGGGACGCGCTGGCTCCAGCCCCGGGGAAGGCAGTGCTGGTGCTGGGCAGCCCCAGGCTACTGAAAGGATGGGGAAGCCCCAAAGCAGGGAGAGGGGAGAGAACAGCACCCTGAGGGCCCGTGGTGTGAGCAGGGGAAGCCTGGTGTGTGGGATCAGTGCCCTGTGCCAGGAGGGTGCTCAGGGAGAGGTGCTCCGTGAGCTATGGGATGGAGCTCTGCTGGGCTGCAGCCCCATCTCCCAGTCCTCACTGAGAAGTTTCTTGAGGAAGAAATTGTTCTCTCAGGATGGGGAGGCCCTGCAAAGGTTGCCCAGAGAAGCTGTGGCTGCCCCTGGGTCCCTGGAAGTGTCCAAGGCCAGGTTGGACAGGGCTTGGAGCAACCTGGGCTGGTGGAAGGTGTCCCTGCCCATGGCAGGGGGTGGCACTGGATGGGCTTGAAGGTCCCTCCCAACCCAAAACATTCTAATATTTTATGAAACAGAAACTCCAGTGCTTTCCCAAGGACCCTGCTCCACCTGACACCTTCATCGACCTCAGGAGTCACCCACAAATAAATGCTGCCCATTCTCCTTCATCTTCTCCCTCCAGCCAACTCTTCCAACCAACCAGCAGTGCAAAGCCATCATATCCAAAAAAACACAAGGGATCAATACAACAAACCCCTCACCTGGGCAAGTCTTGGAGTCTCCCCTGCTGGAGGCAGGTTATGTGTCATTTCAGCTTTGTTTGCTACTTGTCAGGGACACGGGAAAAAGACAACTTTTTGGTTTTCCCAAATAAAAGGGGAAAAAAAAAAAGGTAGAAAATAAGTGGGGAAGGAAATTTTATTTCCAAGCTTCTAAAAGGATTTTACAAACCACAAAGAGTAAAAAAAAAAAATGCAAAACTATATATATATATATTATATATATATAACTGACAGGGTCCTTTTAAGCAATTCTTCACATTATCTAATGGTGATAGGAGATACCACGTAACCATATATGTGTTTTCCTGTAATCCTGATCACTGCCAACAGCTGACAAAACTCTTCTCAGACAACATTTCCCCTAGACTGTACAGATTCCTTTTCTTGAGAGCAAAGGAGAAGAAGGAAAGAAAACAAATTAATCAAGGAGAAACAAAAAAAAAAAAGAAATTCTCTTAAGGGAGGTGTTTCAGGTTGGCCGTGAGAGAGCCCAACACCTCCTGCATGGCTGTGGGACCTCCTTCCCAGCCCTGGCACTCCATGCCTCTCCAGGGCATGGATTTTCCTCTAGCATGGATCATTCTCCACCATCCCAGCCATACCTCCTGTGTTCCCACCCCGCCCAGGGTCTCATCACTTCTCCAAAGGAGCCCCAGCCCTGCCCAGCTGCACCCCCTGACCTCAGCACCGCTCCTCGCTCTCTCCTGCCCACCAATCCTGACCTCAACCTTTATTCTTTAGGACTTTTTAACACCTCTGCCCATCCAGGAGTTCATCCTGACCTCCATCCCCAGCAACAGCACAGCTTCAAGCTCAGCATCCCTCCCGCTATTCCAAGCATCCCAGCAGCAGGAATGCCAGCTGTGCTGGGGATGAGGAGGGATTCACACTCAGCTTTTCAGGATCTAACACTCACATCAAGAAACCATGGGCCAGTGGACAGAACCTACAGCTCCAAAATAAAGAGGACCTCAGGAAATAAATGCAAAGAAAGCTGAGAGAGAAACAGAGCCGGGGCAGCTCTGTGAGCTCCAGATTCTTCCTCACCCTGAAATGCCGTGGCAGCTTTTGGACATTGCCAAAAAGTAAACAAAACCCCAATGGTCCCTTCTTCCCCCATCCCACCCCCCCAACAGTTTCTTAAACACTTAATGTCCAGCTTAAGTGAAATCAACAGATTTTAACATCCACACAGGTGGCAAAAAAGAGTTACAAAAATTCGCTTGTTCCTGTTGCTGCAGCAAAACCAACCCCAACTCAAGCCTCAGAGGCAGAGGGCTAAAGGCAACATCTCCTGTAGGGCTGTGCCACCCCACTTCAGAAGTCCAAGGGGCTCTTTGGGTCCCATTCCCAGCAGGGAACCCCCCTGGGGCCCAAACAACTCTCGCTGTTCTCCAGGCATCCTGTCCGGGGGATGCTGCTGCCGGCAGCTGATGGAGGAGGATGGCTCAGCCCAGGGCACTCCTGCTCCTTCCTGCACAGCTCAAAAGCCAGCAGGGCCTTAGCTACACACTGCCTTCCTCCTCCTCCTCTGCTACACCCTACATGGGAAACAGGCAACCACACACACCCCAGCCAGCTGTGTGAAAGAACGTATATATTCAGCACGCACTCAGTACAGTATAGCAACAGAAGCTACCATCGTTCCCTTAAAAAACCAACAGGCCACCGAGCTTCAAAAGAGCCACCAAGGCTTCCAAATCCTCCCCACCCTACAGCCCTGACCCTCGGCCTCCTGGCCCCAACAAGGCACCAGTGGCAGGTGATCCCAGCCCCGTGCTGTCCCTGCCCGGCAAGGGACAGAGGGTGGCCCCGGCTCTCCAGCAGCGCCTCATTCCACAGCACCCAGCTCCTCCCGCGGGGCCTGGGGTGCTGGGGGTGCTCCTGCTGGAGGGGCCTGGCCAGCAGTTTGCTCCAGTGCTACCCCCTGCACTTATTCGGGGAGAGGGGGAACACACCAAAGAAAACGGGACAAGCTCTGGCTGCCAGCCAGAAGAGAGGAGATCCCATCCTGGGGAGCGGAGGGGATCCCATCGCTGATCCCGGGGGGGGCCACGCTTGGATCTCCGCGGCGGCATCTCCGCTGCTTTCTGCTGGAGGTGGGGGACGAGGCCGAGGAGGGGGAGAGGAGCGGCACAGTGGTGGGGACGGGGGTGGCAGGACCCTCGCTACTGCACGTGGAGGGGAGGTAGATCGGCTACGGAGACCTCTTGCCAGGGAGGATGGATGTCTTCTGGGACACCAGCTCAGTTCCTGGGGGGAAGAGCCCTGAACACCTGCCCTTGCCTTCTCCCAAGGGGAAGGTGTCTCGGAGCCTGGAAAGCTCTTGAACTTGGAGAGCGGGGTGGGGGAGCAACCTTCCTCAAAACCTTTTAGCCCTGAAAGTGCCTCCACGGCAGCTGGGGACAAGCCTGGAGGTGACCTGCGGGGCAGGAGGGACCCCAGCTCCCTCCTCGTGCCCGCCGACCCTGAGCCCGGCCCCTCTCCCTGCCCCGCCGCCCCCCTCCCCAGGCCCCCCCGTCCCCAGCGTCCCCCCTGCCGTTAGTCCTGCTGCTCGTTCATCTCCATGTCCGACACCAGGATGTTCTTCTCGGTGGCCTCGCCGGGGTTGGAGGTGGTGCGGCTGTAGCGGGCGCTCTCGAAGGCACCGCGCTCGGCGCTGCGCCGGCGCCGATACAGGAACACCGCCAGGCCCAGCACGGCGCAGAGCGCCAGCGCCGACACCACCACCACCGCGATGGCTGTCGTGTTCTCCGGCAGGGCTGCGGGAGGAGAGGCGGCCTGAGAGGGCTCCCACAGCCTCAGGAAGGCCCTCAAACGGCGTGTTTTGGGCAGGATCATTGAATCGTGGACTATCCTGGGCTGGAAAGGATCCCCAAGGATCATCCAGTCCAGTTCCTGGCCCTGCGCCATGTCCCCGTTATCCAAACGCTCCTTGAGCTCTGGAGCCTTGGGGCTGTGACCACTGCCCTGGGGAGCCTGTTCAGTGCCATTCCCACAAGCATGGGATGTTGTTTTGGGGACATCCTGCCCCTGGCAGAGCTCCTGGGGCTGGGCAGACACTCTGGGTCACTACTAATATGTGGGAACATCTGGCAGCTGCCTGGGATGGAAGCTTGGGATCCCACCAGCAGATGTGGTGTCCATCCCCCAGCTTGGCCAGGCAGTGTGGGCAAGGGCAGGAGAAGCTGGCAAGGGGCTGGCCAGACACACACCTCCATGGAGGGATGGCTCCTGCCACTGGGAATTCCTAGCCCAGGGCCAAAGCCACTCGGGAATGGGATTTCCCACCCACAAACCCCATTCTTTGGTTATTTGCACAATCCAGGCTACAGCAAGGGCCCCCAGCACTGGTTCCCTGTCCCAGTACTGTGCCCAGGTTGACAATGCCACTCACCTGCCCTGGAAAAGCTGCTCTCCTCCACTGCAACAGCAACACAGACAGGTGAGTGCATAGCCATGACACCCTCCCCTCTTCCCAGTGCCAGCACCACCAGCTCCACCCCCTCTGCTGCTCCCAGCACCACACCATGGACACTGGGTGATGCACAGCTGGGGGGGATCCTCTACTCTGCTCCACCAACACCCCACCAGCCTCATCCTGCACCAAGAGGCTGACCCAGCCTCCGAGACACGCACAGCCCACCACCGAGCCCAGTGGGGACCTGAAACCCCAACACCGGCCCCTGCACTGGAATTACAAGCTCCCTGCCCTGGAATTACCCAAAACACATGGCTGGTGCTGCCAGCAGGACCCTGCCCAGACCCTCAGCTCAGCCCAGACCCTCAGCAGAGGGGTCCTACCTCGGGGGATCTTGCAGATGACCCCCATGGTGACGTTGGTGCAGGAGCCCAGGCGCCACACACCGTTGCTGCTCTGGATCCAGTAGCAGCTGTTCTGGCTGAGCATGCTGGGCCCCGTGTCGTGCTGGCCCCAGTTGGAGTAGTTCACGGCGGTGTTGTCATGCCAGACCAAGGTGCCACCTGGGAAATGGGAGAATTAGGCCTGGGGAGGCTGAAGGGGACACCCCATCTTTGTCCCACTTCAGAAAGCACGATAGGTGTGACGGGGCCATGGGATTTGGAGCAATCTGATCTAGTGGAAGGTGTCCCTGCCCATGGCAGGGCGTTGGAACTGGATGATATTTAAGGTCCCTTCCAACCCAAACCATCCCGTGATTCTGTGATTCTGTGATGGGGAGGACCAGGGGCCACAGGGCTCATTCCTGCATCTGCAGGCTCCAGTGTCTTGGAGAAGGCTCTGGACTTCCCATCCCACCAAGCCAGAGGGGAACACACATGGCATGTCCAGCATGGCCTGAAGCTCCACATCACACCATGGCATGAGCTCCCCTCACTGGTGCCACCAGCAAGGACTTTCTCTGCTCACTGCAGACCTGGTGGGAATTCATGTGGATGCCCTGGGGAATATCTCAAACCTCACTCCTCCCTTTGTACCTTTGGGGTTGAAGGTCATGCCGAGCCAGGCCCCCTTGGAAGGGCCCTCGTACGACTGGAGATGCTCCCACACAAAGACGTTCTCCATCTCATCCTGGATGGACAACACCATGCCACCGACTGTGGAGGGAACAGCGACATGGAAGAGCCCAGAACTCAAAGGATAAAGCTGGAGAGCAGCAGTGCCCAGGAGCACAAAGCTGAGGAACCACCCACGAACCACGTGATGGTTGGGCAACCCTCACATGGAATAGCAAGGAGATGATGATTGACCAAAGCTGGGCACAGGCACAGGAACAGGGGGGACTGCTGCACCCACAAACATCCTGGGCATCTCACCCTCTACCACCTCAGCCCCCTCATACCTTTCTGGCACCTCCTCATGGCCTCCTTCTGCCCCAGGGTGATCTCCATGTGGAAGGTGTAGCAGTGGTCCCTGAAGGGGATCCAGGACGAGTCCTCCAGCGATTTGGGACAGCTGCCACTGTAGCTCCACTTGTGCGTGCGGGGGGCACCTGGGGAGCACACGGCACGCTGAGGGGGTGAAGGGGCACAGGGCGCCGAGGTCCCACGGCACGTCGGGGCACTCAGACCCACAAGGACACGCAGAGAGCTCCGTCCGGGTGGGATGCCCTCTCCCACGCCACGTGGCCTCCCACCCCGACCACCCGGGGCCCCCCGTGGGCCCCCCCCGCCGGGCTTCGTCGTCACCTTCTTAGTGCTCTTCTTATTCTTGGCCGAGGCGGCCACCAGCCTCTTCCAGGTGAGCGCGGAGATGAGCACGCCGGG
>JAWWES010000080.1:4224287-4244696 GCA_035583135.1 Lophotriccus pileatus | reverse complement strand
CCCACAAGGACACGCAGAGAGCTCCGGCGGGGTGGGATGCCAGCTCCAACGCCACGTGGCAGCCCACCCGGACCACCCTGTGCCCCCCTTGGCCAGCACCTGCTCGGAGCTGGCAGATGCTCCCCTGGAGCTTGGTGTCGCAGCCGGCCGTGCGCCAGCTCCCGTCCGCGTCCATGTAGGAGCAGCCCGTGATCTGCTGGGGCTCCCCGTCCTGCCAGTTGGTGTACACCAGGTTCTCCTCCGTCAGCCACGAGTAGCTCCGGCCTCCCTGGAGGAGAATCAAGGGGGGGACACGCTGAGGGGGCTGCCAGGATCCCCTGAGGGTCTCCCTGCCCGGGCGCCTGCCCCCCTTCCCTCACCTCGTCGGCCAAGCCGATCCAGAGCGGGGCCCGCAGGCTGCTGATGGCCTGGGTGAGGAAGGCCTGGCTGTAGGGGTCGGGGATGGTGGCCAGGGTGGCGTTGAGGGTCTCGCAGAGCAGCAGGGCCTCGTGCCACCTGAGGGGCTTCTGCAGGATGCGGTAAGTGCTGTTGTGGTAAAAGAGGGCGCCGGTGGGCGAGGGCGGGTACGGCGTCCGCGCGGGGCTCAGGGACGGGTCTGGGGGAGCAAAGAGACACAGTCAGAGGGCACGGAGGGCACTCCTGCATCCCAGGAAGGGGTCACCCCCTTGTCCATCCCTGCCCAAGCCCGGCTGTCCCTTTAAGTGCTGCACTGGTGCAGTCAGGGAGGGCAGAGGGACGTCCCCAGGGATTCACATCCCTATGGGACACGCTGATGTGTACAGGTTTGTGGCTGGTGTGTACAGGTTTGGGGCTGTCCCACAAATGGCTGTGATTAGGGACCACCCCCCAAGTCAAGCCTGTCTCCCTGAGCTCCTCCAGCACCAGGAGCTCCTCCCAGGCTGAGTTGACGGCTCTGAGCATCCTGGCCCCACCACTCATGGGGCACCAGGGTGGCAGTGGCAGGTCCCCAGCCAGCAGAGCTGGGGCTGTCCCCTCGTGCCCCCTCCTACCTACGCTCCGCTGGCAGATGTAGCCGTGCTTCTCCTCCAGGCAGCTCCGGTCGTCCCAGCGTCCCGTGAAGAGAGGGGGAGAGCCGTGCCACACCACCACGCAGTTGGTCTGCACGGCCAAGCCACGAGGTCAGCACTGCCCCTAGCACTGTTAACCCAGCCCGTGGACACCCCCACACCAGGGGTGTCCCCTGGTGGGCAGGTCTCCACCCTGCAGGGTCAGATCCTGCTGTGCCCTTGGAGAGCCATCCCTGCTAAAACCCTCCTTCCTCATGGTGGCACACGGGACTGAGACCCTCCCAGGGGCTGGGGGTGCTGTGGGGGTCTCCCTCACCGGCTTGTCGCGGGGGCTGGAGGCGCTGCATCCCGAGGGCTCCCCGGGGGCCCAGCTCACGTGCCGCAGGGGCTCCCCCTCCACCCACTGGAACTCCCTCTGTGCGTCGTGGAGGCCGATCCAGAGGTCGAAGGAGATGTTGGGCAGCATGGACGTGATGAAAGCTGCAAGGGACAGGGGAGGTGCTGAGAAACACCCCCCGGCAGGTCCCCAGCCAGCAGGGCTGCTGGGGTTGGTGGGGGCAGTGGGGACCTACCCTGCTCCAGGGGGCTGGAGATGGTGGCCAGGACGGCGGCCTGGCTCTCGCACGCCTGCTTCGCCTCCAGCCACTTCACTATCTCGCCTTTGTTGTGGCCATTGAAGCTGAAACACTGCACAGGCAGGGGCATGGGATGGTCCACTGCTGCCCCCCACCCCGAGCCCTGCACCCTCCCCATTCAACCACCCTCTGCAGCCCCATTCTGCCCCGGTGGCCCTTCTCCCCTTTGCACCCTCACATCTACCAGCCCCCAGCCACTCCTGCACTCCCACCTCTCTCCTGCGTCCCTGTGCACGCACCTCACCACCCCCTCCTGCACCCCCACACCTCTCCCAGCGCTCCTGTTAAGGCACCTCCCAGCATTCCCTATGAAACACGTGCAGGAATCCCTCTTCATCCTGCCATTCCAGAGCCACCCACTCTCCACCTCCATCCTGCTGACTCCTGTCCTTCCCGCCATCCTCTCTCCCTCCTGTTCTTCATCCCGCCCTCCCCTCTCCATCCTTCCATCCCCTCTCCCTTGGGCCATACCTTGCTGAGGAATTGCACCCACCCTCGGGGACAGCCCCCGGCCGTGGGAGCGGGTGCCGGAGGGAGCAAGGGCTTCACGGCCGTGGCGTTGCTCCGCTTGCAGATGTAGGGCAGCGCCGTCATGCACTTCTGGTCCCCCCAGTCCTCTGCGGGGAGGGACAGGCCGGGCATGACCCCAATCCTCACCGAGCCCTGCCCTCACCTCTGCTGGCCCTGCCCTCACCTCTGCTGGCCGTCATGTACACACACTTTCTGTCCTTGCCGATGGGCCGGGGCTTGCCCGGTGCCCAGGAGATGAAGTTGAGGAGGGACCCGTCAGACCACCTGGAAAAGCACCGGTGGGAGCACAAAAAAAGAGCTGAGCGGTGATGTGGCAAATGGGACCAGTTGCATGTCCTAACTGGGAGAGTGTGTCCACCACTGCCCTCCTGGGTGAGGATCTCCATCCCAGCACCCCAGGATGAGACCCCTGAGGGGCAAATGCTGAGCCACAGTGCTCAGAGCTGGGGATGGTGGTGTGGGGACACGCAGGGACACAATGGCTCTGTCTGCGACTTACCTGAACCTCCCGTCGTTCTCATAGGTGTTCAGCCCGATCCACCAGTGCTGCTCCTGACTCCTGGAGAACTGCACACCCAAAGAGGACATGTCAGTGTCCTGCAGGGACTGGACGTATTTGGGGACAACAGAGGCTGTCACAGGGATCAGCCCTCCCCCCTCCCCACCCTCAGCTTGCACCAGGACACAAAACATCACCTCACTGAGCCCCCAACCTACACACAGGCACTGCACAAGCCCATTGTGACCCCGGCAGAGCCCAACACCCCCAAACAATGTCCCTCCAGCAAAGGGTGAAAATGGACAGGGAAGAGCAGCCCAGAGGTCCCCGTCCCCTGGTACCTTCTTCAGGTTCTGCCCCAGGAAGCGCAGCTCGGCCTCGCCGTGCACCGACGCCAGCTCGGCCTGGAACCAGCTGCAGATGCGCTGGGCCTGCAGCCACGTCGAGTGGTGCTCGAAGAACTTGTACTCGGCCTCCTGGTACTTCACCCACTCTTTGCTGCCTGCAGGCAGGGAGCGGTGTCACGCTGAGGCTGCGACACCCCCGCCACAGCCACCTTGTCCCTCGTGTCCCCGCGTGTGTTGAGCCTCTCCTGCAGTGGGCAGGCCTGATTCTGCCCAGCCCCTGCCGCAGTCCCCACAGCCACGTGGTGCAGCAGTGGGATGCCTGGGCTCCCCACCCTCCAGGATCCATCCCTCCCGGGATAGCACTGCCTGGAAGCTCTGCAGAGATGGTGCCTGTGATGGGGCAGCAGAGGCCCAGGGAGGACACAGTCTGTGCCCGATGGACACATGGCCATGGTCAACACACCTTGGGTCGTGATCTCCGGCTCCTTCACGTCGGCACCTGCAGAAAGGGCAAGGAGAGGCTGTCAGCAGGATGCAGGGCTGGGATGCTCCCACGGATGCTTCCCTGCAAACCGCCTGTAGACTCCAAGGGTGGGATGCCCTCCTGAATCCTCCCATGAGGAACAGCACCTCTCTCTGACCCGGAATTGGGAATCATTCCCCCTGCACCGGCTCCACGGCCCCACAGCCCATCCTCCTCCAGGTTAGTCACAGCTGAGGGGGCTTGGGGGCTCCTTTGCTAGTACCTTTGGGCAGTTTGCAGATCCAGTCCAGCTGGGCTTCGCACTGCATCGGCATCCACTGCAGGGAGGCCAGGTCCAGCACCGCGCACGGCCGGATGTCGTCATCGTCGTAGTTGCTGCGGTCAAAGTTGTGGTAGAAAAACTGGGGGTCGAGAGAGATGGGCGGCGTTGGGTATTTCCACCATTTGCCATCCCCACCCCCACCTCTGCACCCCAAATGCCCCCCAGACTCACCCCCAGCCCATCACTCCACCTCCAGCTCCGGTCCCCCGCAGGGTTGCGCCGGTTCAGGCCGATCCAGAACCAGTGCTGCTCGTGGAGCTCCGGCTCTGACTCCCTGGGGGAAGCCAGGGGGATGGGTGAGAACACACCCCCCCCTCCAAACCAGAGGGGTTTACATTTATACACAAATATATAATATTAAATTATACATATATATAATTGTATATATTTATATACACAAATATATAGTATACATTCGTTATATATTTGTTTATACACAATTATGTATTGTTTATATATATACAGACACATATTAAATTTATACACAAATATGTATATTAATAATCTGGCCTTTTTCTGTTTGTTTTCAAAGCCTGCCATCCCCCCACACTGGAAGGCAGGAGTTGGGATAACAGGCTCGGGGGCTGGAGGTGTTTGAAACCCAAGCTCCATCCCCTAATTACAGTGAACTTCCTGCCCTTCTCCCACATCCCCTCTTTCCTGCAACATCTCCCACATCAGCCACACCTAATGATACACCTTCTGCACACCAGTTTGTGCTCAGAGAGCCCCACCCACACCCCAACCACCCATCTGTGTGTGCCAGAGCGCTGTGAGGGCTGCGGGGTCGTGCCAAGCGCCCTCTGCCACCAGCCTCTCACCCAAAAATCTTGTTGAGGGTGTTGGCGACAAAGTGCTCCTCCTCGTAGCTGCCCAGGCTGAGCAGCTGGGCCCCCAGCTCCCGGCAGAACTCCTGCGCCCCGATCCACGTCTTCTTCTCGTGCAGCTTTTCGAAGTTGAACACCTGGGGAAGGAGGAACCCGCAGTGTGAGGGGCTCAGAAGCAGGAGAGGAGCAGAGCACCGTCCCCACCCCTTGGAGCACGCTGCCACCACCCAGCCCCAGCCAGGCTTATGGGGTTTGGGGGCAGCCTCTGGCAGCAGAACATGCTCCTTCACCCCCCTGCCCCACGGGAGGTCACACAGGCAACTCCTCCAGCCACGAGAACACCCCTCACCTTGTAGCAGTGCCGGAGTTTGGGGTCGGAGCTCCACCCGGGGGGGCAGGTGGCGGTCAGGCTGGGCGTGGGGTAGGGCCCGGGCAGCTCGGGGTTCACGGGGGTGCCCAGGTTCTGCCGGCAGATGTACTTGGCCTTGAAGGTGCTGCAGTTCTTCACCTCCCACAGCCCCATGGAGCTGCCGGTGGCCAGGGCCACGCAGCCGCCCTTGTTGTAACCTGGAGCGCTCACGGGAGCGGGGTGGGGGACACAGCCTTAGGGTCGGGCCGTGCCAGGGGGCAGAGCCAGCGCCCGCCCTGCTGGAGGGGGTGTCCCCAGGCCACCCCTGCCCCCCTTACCGGGCTGGTCGCGGTTCCAGTGCGTGTACATCACCTCGTCCCCGCTCAGCCAGCGGAACGCGCCCGTCTCATTGATGTCCTGCAGGGCCGTCCAGAAATACTCCCCGTCCCAGCCGTAGATCAGGCTGCTCACATAGGCCTGCTCGAACCTGGGGCAGGGGCAGCCAGAGGGGGTGATGCTGTGAGCCCCAGCCCTTGTGGGGTCACTCCCCACCCGAGGGGGCTCAGCACTGGTGTGGCACTGACCTGTTGGTGATGGTGACCAGCGTGGAGCCGTAGTCGGAGCACGTCTTGCGGGCGTCGCTGTAGGGGACACGGTCCTCACCCAGCCAGAAGCAGGAGGGGCTGTGCCACTTCCAGCCCTGTGGATGGGGTGACAGGGGACAATCCAGCACTGCCCACCCAGACCTCCCCCAGAAGGATGGGAGCAATCCCGGGGCGCGGGAGCAACATCCCACGTCCCCTGCCACCACCTCTGCCTTCTCCCGGGAGGTCTCCTGCCCCCGGCTGCCCCAGCTTGACCCCGCTCGGCTTTGAGCTCCAACGAGCCCCTGGCCCCAGGGGACATGGCTGCAGGGAAAACAAACACCCAGGCAGCTTCAAAGCCGGGGAAAAGGCTCTCTCTGCCAGGGTCCAGCCCCGGCCGGGGCACGGGGAGGGGAACACAATCCTCCTCTTCACGCTGCGGGGCCGAGTCCAGAGCGAGTCCCACCACAGCCGGCTTTAATCCCCCGCCTTGTTGATGTTGGAGCCTCTCCGGGGCTGGAGACACAATAGTGCCTGTTTTCTGCCAGAGCAGGGAGCGGGGAGGCCCCGGGGCTGGCAGTGGCCCCACGGCGAAGTGGGGAGGGACATGGGGGCTCATCCACGAGAGGGAACACACGCCCTTCCCAAGGGTGGTGCAGCTGGGGCAGCAAGTGGCCTCAGGCTCAGGGACACCCTGGAAGGAGAAGTATCACTGGGATTCTACTCCTGGGCATTGGAAGGACAGTGGGGGACACGTGCCATATGTATTGTTGTCAGCATGGTGAAGAGGGAAGCAGGAATAGCTTTAGGAGATGAAAACAACTCCAAATCCCATTTTTGCCCTACAAGTTCCTGCTCCTACAGTCTTTCCCCAAAGTTAGCAATTCGAGGTATAGACCCATCAGCTGGATCCCTCTGGAACAACATGGATGCCCCTGAGCAGCCAAGGAAGAGCCCATCCTGGGACAATGTGGGTCCCTGATGCCCCCAGAAGGATCTGGATGTCCCCAGAGGGGTGCCCAACCAGCCCTGTACCTCAGCACCCCAAAAACCCTATGGATGCTCTCCCACGCACTGAGCACCACAGCAAGCCCCTGTGATCCAAAAGAGGGCCAAGATGGGATCCTCAACCCCAACTGCTGCTCCTAATCCCAGCAGGGCCAGGGTAGAACTGTGGCTGGGGAGGCAGGAGGAGTTAGATCTCTGTGGGGACATCTTATGAGTCAGGACATCCTATGAGCTCAGGACTGTTCTGGGGACATGCAGATGGGTGGTGATGGAATTCTGCCCACCAAGTGCCTCATCTCCAGCACCTGCTGACACTGGGGCTCCTCTGGCTACAGCTGGCAGCCTCCTAAATCTGGCCTGGTGTGGCAGCTTGCTGTGCTGCCCTGAGCTCTGGCAGAGCCAAGCGGCTGCTGCGGTTTGGCAATGAGATGAGAACCCAGGAGGAGCCCAGCAGCACCTCTGGGAGCTGGCCCAGCATGGCTGCTTGGTAGTCTGAGCATGAGGGCCTGCTCTGAAACACTGGGAGAGGTTCAAGAGTGGCAGCACTGCCAGGCTCGGCAACTGGAGACTCTGCAGAGCCACAAAAGCCACTTCCCAGCAAAGCGTGGGAACGGGGCGGCCTCAGCCCCCCCATGGCAGCTGGGGAAACTGAGGCAGAGCAGGGGCTGGGTGAGAATCTGCCAGTTTGGTGTCCCCAGAACGCCTGCACCCCGCCCGGGGAGGGCAGCCTACCAGCACGCCCAGGCACAGGGCCGGCAGCCGCCTCCGTCCCGCCGGGCCCCCACGTGCAGCAGCTTTGCTGCCGTGTTCTGGCACGGGGAGAGGAGGCAAAGGGAAAAAAAACTGAACATCCCTGCTGGCAGCCAAGGCAGCCCGAGGAGGAGGAGGCTCTTGGATGATGTTCACAGACACATGTGTGTTGTGCCCCAGTTTCTTCCCGCGACCTCCCGGGGCGGCGGCAGTGAAGGGCTCGGCAGCCCCGGGGTCTCTGCTGCGCCAGCAGCTCCCCAGGCACAGACCCCACAGCCCTGGGTGCTGCCCAGCAGGGCTCCCCAGAGTGGTTTTAGGGAGAGCCATGGAGAGATGCAGCCACCTCCAGCCCCAGGGGCCCCTCACCTTTCGGCAGCCATGGTCATCCTCCTCCTTCTCCTGGCTCACCCGGCCCGGCTTTTTGCAGATGGACGGCAGGGTCTGGTTGCAGGGGCTGTCGTTCCATCTCCCTTCCTGCCAGGTGGGAGAGGAGCAGGAATGAGCCTATCCTGACAGCCTGGGGAATTCCCCAGCCCATCCACCCCCACCTCGGGTCCATAGACTTTCCCTCCCTACACCAAATCCCCAAGGATGATGTGCTGGATCCCTCCCATCCCAACAGCTGGGATGAGCCAGCTTCAACCCAGCTGGAGATGCTCCCTCAGGAACGCTTTCCTCGGCCATAAGCACAGTGCAGTGCTTTGTTTCCCCCTTGGGACCCTCCTATTTCCCTCCTGGGACCCCAAAACCCCCCTGAATCCCCCTGTTACGCCCCCTGGGACCCCCTGCCCCCCGGGCTCTCACCGGTCCCCAGATGGTCACGCAGTCCTCCAGGCTGTCACGGAAGTTGTTGGGCTCGAAGGGGTGCCAGTACGTGAACCTCACGGGCGTCCCATCCGACCACTCGAAGTTCATCTGCAGCTTGAGGTCATTTAGGCCAATCCACAGCTCCTCCACATCTGCCAGGGCAGGAGGGGAGGGGGTGAAACTCCCTCCTCCTGGCTGACACCGCGCAGAGCCCACCAGTGACACGAGCCCCCGTGATGGGACCAGGGCCTTGCACAGCAACTGCCAGAACCCACTGCAGGGCTCAGCTCTGAGCCCGGGCAGGAAAGGGCACAGCAGGGCAGCTCCTGCCTGCAGGGGGGGACCCCCAGAGTAGGAAACACAAGGACATGGACCCCCGGAGTGGCAAACACAGGGACATTTGCCAGCAGCTTTCAGAGAGGGGCTGGCAGCAGCAGAACTAAAAGTCCAGACCTGCAGGCTCAGGTCCAGTGAGCTACTGGTTTTCAACCATTCCCTTCCATCCCATCCCAGCTTGGAGGCTCCAGCATTTCCCCTCCTTGCTCCACCCTCCTATGGCTGGTTTCCTCCAGCAAGTCCAGCAGAACTTTTTTTCCCCATCTTTTCCTACACTAACCAGCTGGGACGAACACCATTCCCAGCTGCAGCTGCGTAGTTTTTCCTCGGCACTGCAGGCTCCTGGGAACAGCTTTTTCATTTGCTGGATGGAGGATGCACCCGGATTATGGGCTCCTCCAAGGAATACATCACCTCCCAGCCTGGGGCCTCTACTCCCTGCACAGCCAGAGTCAACTCTGCAGTCTCCACCACACCCAGGGACGTTCCCATGGACCCCATAACTGGATGGGAACAAGGGCTGCTGGCACAGCGGGCTCTTCCTTACCTTGCTTGATCTGCTTGGTGACAAATTCCAGCTCGGAGAGGGTGTGGATGCTGACCAGGTCCCCCCCACTCCGCAGGCAAGTCTTCTTTGCCTCCTGCCAGCTCTTCTTCTCTCCCACCAGCCGGTAGCAGTTGGACTGGAAGGGCTGCCAGCTGGGCTCGCAGTCCACCTTCACCTCCGACCACGAGTCTGGCAGGACACAAGGCAGCCTGAGGGCTCCTGCCCAGCCCTCCAGCCCTGTCCTTGGCAGGGAAGGGGCCGCAGTCCCACGGGGTGCTCAGCACAGCGAGCCAAAGCCGCAGTGGGAAAGCCACGGCCAAAATGTAACAGGCGGTGGCAGCGTGAGGGAACGGCGGCTTCGGAGCTCCGGGGCCAAACAAAATCCCTCCTGTCTGCAGAGGGCAGAGCACAGAGCACCCCCTCCCCGGGGGACTGGCTGCTCTCTGTCCCTCCCTCACCACCCAGCCTGGAATGGCACTGAGCGCTCCTTGGAGGTGACTCTTCCCAAGTCTTGGGAACCCTGAGGAGCTCAACCCCTGCTCCGCACACCCAGGGCACCAGCACGGGCAGGGTGGGAGCGGGGCTGGTGTGCCCATTCCTGGTGCTGCTCCTGCCCCTGCTCACCTGTCAGGAAGGGGTCGGCCGTGGCGTTGGGCTTCTTCTTGCAGACGTAGGGGAGGGCGATGCCGCAGTCGCGGTTCTGCCACCCCCCCGAGGACTCGGTGCGGATCACCCCGCAGTTCTCCTCGCTGGGGTTGTCAGGCTGGTCTGGAGAGCAGGGTGAGGGGGGACAGGCTGCTGAGGAGCCACCAACACAGCTCTCCCTGCTCCAGCACCAGTAAAACCCCATTTATTTTGTTATTTCCTATGATGAAGATGTGACCCTGTGTGCCCAGGTGGCAGCTGGGGGTCACGATACCGGACCTGAACTGCTCCTGCCTGTCCCCAAACCCCCTCCAAGGGTATCACTGTCCCCAGGGGTGCTTCTGGGTGACAGTACCAGGCACAACCTTATGCTGCCTGGGCACCTCAGGGTTAGGGAGGAGTGTCTGCTGCTGGGGACGCCCCTCAGCCACACTCCAGCACTAAGCAGGGATGCAGCCCTCGAAACAAGGAATGTCATCCCAGGTTATCTGCAGGAATGCTCCAATGCCCCATGGGGCTCTCTGTCCTCAGACAGCAAAGGGACACCCTGTGGCAGCCCAGGCCACCTCCCCTGCCACATGGCCATCTCTGGTGGTCACAGGTTGTTCCCCAGACCCCCATCACCACAACGACCCCCCATCTCACCACTCTCCCAGTTGAGGTACTTGAGGGGCGAGTTGTCTGACCACTGCCAGCCTCCATTGATGTCCAGGTCGTTGAGCCCAATCCAGAGTGTGGAGCTGTACCCAGTCAGGAGCCCTAAAGCCAACACAGCCAGAGGGGCAGGATCAGTCCCCCCAACCCCAGCTCAGCCCCCAGCCTGTCACCCCCACCCCCCAAACCAACCCCCTGGGGCAGGCAGAGCAGCCTGGCAGCGACAATGCCCACGGTGCCAGCAGCTGTGCCCAGGTGAGGAGGGCAGAGCCAGGCTGCCACGGTCTCACCGTTGATGTAGGTCTGCTCGTGGATCTCGGTGATGCTCAGCAGGTTGGCCCCTTGCTGCTCACAGCTATTCCAGGCCTCCCGCCACGACAGCGTCGACTGGAAGTTGAACTGGTAGCAGCTGTTGGTGAGATGGTCCTTGTCCCAAAAGGTCTCGCAGTCGTTGCCTGCGGGGACAAGCAGGGTGAGCACTCAACACACCCAAAACACCCCAATAACCCAGTGAACCCCACAACCTGCTGCTCCAGCACTGCAGGCTGCTCATGGGAGGAGGGATGAGGCAGAAAGAGAGAGGAAGGAAACCCCCAGAAAGGAAGGGTACGGAGTTTCTGCTTTTCCCCATGCAATGTGCACCCCTACTTACTCTTTATGGGGCAGAAGCCCCACCGCTCGTCCTTGCCGTAGTCCTGGGTGGTGGCACACCAGAGGTGCCCGTCCTCCCTCCCCGTGCTGGTGCACTCGTGGAACCACTGGTTGTCGTACTTGAAGGGGATGGTGCAGGGCTTCCCGTGGGAGTTGCCCTGGATGGTGTAAATCTCTGGGGGAAAAAGAGGAGCCCTTGCTCGAGGCTGTGCCTACAGGGCTGGAGGGAGGTTTGGGGTGAGGGACCCGCCCGCTGCAGCGCCGCACATTCCGGGGCTGGGCTGGGTCATTCCGAACCCCGGCGCCCGAGGAGGGCGTTCCTTACCGGAGTAGGGCACGGAGCACAGGTCCTCCTCAGTGCCATAGGTCCTCCACTGCGAGCCACGTGCCTGGTCCCCCCTGTCCAGGGAGGTGTTGGCGGGGCGGGTGCCGAGGTGCTGCGAGAGCTGCTCGCCCAGCCCGCGGCAGCTCCAGCGCATGTTCACCGACTCGCGGTCGCACTCGTAGGTGGCCAAGGGGTGCGGCCCCGCCGTGCTGTTGCCCCCGTGCCACGACACCCCCAGGCACTGCATGGCCCCCACGTTGAAGAGGCGGTTCCGGGACACCCATTTCCACTGCTGGGCCGGGGCGCTGTTGTTGCAGCCCTTGGCCAGGCGCACCAGCGAGTCCTTGGCCTCCAGGCAGCCCTGGGAGCCCGTGTTGTAGATGAGGAAGACCTTGGAGTCTGGGGGAGGAAACAAATGGGAAAGGTTGAAGCATCGCTGGGGGTTCAGTAGGTGCCAGGCATCGCCTCCAGCCCTGACAGCAAGATTTGGGGTGCACCCCTGGGACCACAGCTTCCTGCAGCACCGACACAGAGTTTGCCCCAGCATCTGCCGCTGGGTGATGGGCTCCAAGCAAGGTGACATGGGTGGGTGTCTGCACCCAGGGTGGCTACTGGGCCTCAGAGCCGGAGCAGAGAACTCACCCGCTCCCACCACATCACTGGAGTGGTTCAAAACTCAGCTCCCACGAGCAGCCCTCGCCCACAGCATTCCCAGGCATTGCAAGGAGCCTGTGGCAGTGCCGGAGGAGCCAAGGGCTGCAGCACCAGCCATCTGCTCCAGGCTGAGAAAAGCAGAGCAGGGACACAGGGAGCGCATCCGTCAGTGCTGTGTGTGTGTCTGGGGACCTGCTGGAAACTGCAGAGCAAACAGCAACACCAGGGAAACGTCTCCCTTGATGTGATGGAAAATGCCTGTACAGCCCCAGCCCATACAGAATGTGGCATCAGGACCCTCTGGAATCCAAGCCCAGGCGCTGGGAGGCGGGAGCTGAGCGAGGGGAATCCCTGCCAGCAGATAAAAGGCAGCCGTGGAGGGGAGACAGGCTGAGCTCAAGCCCAGCTCCACACACATCCCACGGTCCTGCCACGGGGCAACTCTGCATCCCTACGGCAATTCCCTGATCCCCACATCACCCTGGTCCCACCCCACCACGTGGCCCCATCCCAAAACCTGTATAAACCAGTAAATCCCGGACATCACACTGGGAGTTGCTGCTCCAGCTGACGTGCCACTTTTAAGGGACACTTTATTTCTTCCAGTGAACGTGTCCAAGCTAAAAAGCTGCCCCAGGGCTCCTCACCACCTCAACCTCCCCCAGCGCCCCACAAAGAAGCTGCCCAAAGCACCACATCAACACCACCACTTCTGTTGTTCTTTTTTTCTGTTTTAAAAGGACCCATTTCTTTTCCACCACAAGCCTTCACCAGCAGGCCAAGCGAGCTCACGGGCCCCGCTATATTTAGCTTTGGTTTGCTTTGGTTTTTTGCCATTGTACGAATTTTTTTGGGCTGAAAAGGTTTTCATTTCCTACTTCCCCCCCGCCCCCAGCCTCACCCTGCCCCAGCTCTGTTGTTACAGGAGGCTCCTGCACATTCAGGCAACAAACATCTCAGCTCAGAGAACTTCCTTGCCTTGTCTGAAGGGGAAAAATAAATGAAGACAGACACCCCCACTGCACTTGGGAGCTGCAGCATCCACCCAGCTCCAGGACAGAAATGATGTCAAAGGCCTGTTCCCCAGCCCAGATGATATCAGTGATGATGTCAAATAAACAAACAGTGAATTTAATTCAAAGGAAACATTTAAGTTCCCTGAAAATGTTTTTCAATTCAGGTCACCTGAGAAGACAAGCAAAAATGCAGGCAAGGGCTGATTCTGTCTGGAAGGAGCTCAGGTCCCTTGAACTGGTGTCTTCCCAACTGGAACTGGTCTGATCCTGACTTGGACAGCAGGAGATCAGCTCATCCTCCAAAAAACACTCATCTCACCAGCACCACCCATGGCATTCCCAGCCCAACTCTCTTCCTTTCCCACCTACAGTGAGGGTGGTGCAGCCCCTCCAGCACTGGGGACACAGGGGTGGTTGTTAAGCACTTTTGGGTGATGCAGCATCACTGCCATGACCCCCTGGACCCAAGTAGCAGCACTGGGGCAGGATGAGGCCTCCCTGGGGCACAGGTTGATGCCACAGAGCTCTGCAAGGAGCCAAACAGCGGCACTTCAGTCCTTGGAACAGAAAAAGCTTCTATACTGTGAACGCCACCATGGCCAGGGTCAGCTATGGGACACCTTCCTCTGTTATCTGCGAGTTTGGCTTTGCAGGAAAAATTAATATCAAGTTGGGAAAGCCCTGGAGCCAACCCAGGAATGGTGCTGGGGTGCTCAGTGCCATGTCAGGGCTGGCAGCACCGTGCAAGGGCAAGGGCCATGCTCACAGCACTCAGAGGAAGCTGTCCAGACTGGAGGGGGCAGGCCCAGGGCCAGAAAGGCACCAAAATACCATTTCACTCTAAAAAGAGAAGAGCTGGAGGTAGGAAATTACAGGGTAAGGGTTCTGGGCTGCCCCCGCACGCTGCAGGCAGCACAGCACGAGGCCCTCCTGGCTCAGAGAGGGGCAGAGAGGCCACCTAGGGTGTCCCCCAACCTCCCTGGGCCACGGAGGAGTGGGAAAGATCCACCCCCTTGGCACTTCCAGCTTCTCCCCAGGCAAAACCACTGTGCCAGTGGGGAGCTGGGGGGTCACCAGCACGAGCTTGACATGGGCAGCAGAGCTGGGCTTCACCCAAAATACACTTTCCTTTTCCTTAGTTATAGGGAATGTGGGGCTGATTGACCCCCACTGGTGTCCCTGACACTGGCAGTGGTGCTTGGACTGATGCACTGAGAGGAGTGTTCAGCCTGCCTGACCCCAGGATGGGGGTGGAGTTGGATGGGATGAGTTTGGATCAGTGAATCCCTTCGTCCAACCTGGTATCCCACACAGCAAACCCAACCCTTGCAGGAGGCAGCTCCAGAGGAGCATTCCAAAGGGACTGGCAATGTCCCCATCCCTTCCAGGGCCTGCTCTCCTGCACTGCCCTCCACAGCCATGGTACAGCTCCTCAGGTTTTGGCACCCACCTGCAGACCTGAAATCCCACAGGCAGAGCTTCCCAACCCCCCTCTAGTTATGGAAACCCACCCACAGCAACCCCAGATCCTTCCCAAACAGGAGCTGCCCTCTGGCACGGGACAAAGAGCACTGGAAAACACAATCCTGCTGGATCCTCTGCCTGGAATCAGCCAAGTTAAGCCAGGGCTGGGGTGGGTACCCTGTGCCTCTCCCTCCTGCATCCTTCATCTTTCCAGCAGGGCCTGCTCAGAGCAGCTCTGCCCCATCACATCCTGCTCCCCCTCCTCCTTTTCCTCCTCTGGGGAGGAACAAGGAAAACAAAGGGAAAACCCACGTGCTTCCAGCAAGGACAGTGTCTTGTCCCAGCCATGCTGCCTCTGGCTTACTGGTGGGACCATGGAAACCAGCGATGCTACAAGGCAGAGTGATGGTGGGGCCAGGGGGGAGCTGAGGTCAGTGGGACACCAGCTCTGCCTGCAGGAACATTCTCCATGTGGGAAATCAGCAGGAGAAACTGGCTTTGGCACTGGTGGCTGAAGGCTGCAGGGATGGAGGAGCTGCCACCCCTGGGGGCAGCCCTCAAGGCAGCTTTTACTCCCCACAGCTGGTTCTAGGTTCTTTTTCTTAATCAAAAAAAAAAAAAGGCAAGTTCTTAGCCAGAGGAACTCAGCTCAACCCTCCCCACAACACTCCCCAGCAAATAAGGAAAGCTTCACAACCTGCAATTTTGGGGAATGTGGGCAGGCACCAGATGAGAGAGGCCACGGGGATGGGGAGGCTCCAGAGGGCAGAGGTGGTGGTAAACACAGAAAGCCCTGCAGCAGGACATGGGTGGGCATCCTCAGCACCACCCTGCCCCCAGCACATCCCAGCCTGCCCACCCACACCCCACAAAGCCCTGGTGTGACCCCCAGGGATCAGTCCAGGCGTGGTTGACACCATCCCCACTGTCTGCTTGTGGAGAAGAGCAAAAGCATAGCCACTGCCGTGAAGGGCAGCAAGTTTTGGCCCAAGGAAAGAGCCTGAGCATCCCCCTGAGGGCTGGGAAGTGACAAAAGCAGCAGCTGTGCTCGTGGGAGCTCCCAACAGCAGAGCTGGAGCATCCCCTGCTGCCATCACCCACGGGACACAAGAGCATCCCCACCTGTGGGAAGGGTGTCACGGCTCTGCCTCCCTCCTGAGCCACTTTGGGCATCAGTATCTCCATGGAACTGCTTAAAGAGGAACTTCAGACTGAAAAAAATAAAAGGGAAGGAAACAGAGCTGTACCAGCAGCCCCAGGACACGCCAACAGCCTCTGGCTCAGGAAGGGTACCGGCCACACTCCCGTCTGCTCCAGAGCCCAGGGCAGACACAACCCCCCACCTCTAACACTCCTAAATTAGAAGTTTGCACCAGATACTGCCTGACATCCCACAGATTCACCCAGCCCAGCACATCCCTCCTCCAGAAACAGCTCTGGGTGCTCCAAGCCAAGCTCCAGAATAAAGAAGGGCGGTTGTTGGTTGGTTTTTTGGTTGGTTGGTTGGTTGGTTTATTTAAATTAACCTCCAGGAATAAGGAGCAGATCTCTTGTTAGGGGGAAAGAAAGCGAAGCTCCTGATGGCCTGGCTGGGGGTATGGAGCAGCGGGATGTGCACTTGGAGCTGAGGAACTCCTCTTGGCTCGAGGAGAGGAGCTGCTGTTTATATGGTGGGAGCTGGACGAGACGAGCTCCTTACTTGGCTGCGCCACCGCCGGCTACCTACCACCCTCTGCCTCGGGAAGGGCTTGGATGAGGGCCACAGGCTTTCACTTCAGCCTCTCTGCAGACACCAAGAAGCCCATTCTCCCTGCACCCTGTCTGGGACACACGCTAACAAACACATTCCACGGCCTGGGCAGCTCAAGGGATTCGCCCATGGCGGTGGCCTGGGACGAGGGAGGCTCAGCACCCACCCTCTGACACCCAGCAAAGAGGAGAAGGGTGGAAACTTTCTCCCATTTCTCCCCAGGCTTGGCCCAGGCTCCAGCCCCACTGCATCTGCACGCATCCAGAAGTGCTGACTTCCCAGGAATGCAGCAGCACCCAACAGGCTCCAGGCGGGATGGAGGAGAGTGACGGACCCACCGAGGGCACGGTGGGAGCAGCAAAGGCTCCCTCCCAGGGCACAGTGGCCAAACCCCCACCCCTGGCAGTGGCAGCCTTGGCCATGCCCAGGCATTGCTCTGGCCCTGGCTCCTCTGACCACCCCCATCTGCTCATCCACCAGAACCACAGACCCCTGGCCAGAAAACTGGTGGCCACCTCCAGGGGTGTGATGGGAGGTGCAGGACACCCCTGACATGCCCCCGTTGCTGTGTCTGGGTTTGGGGGGAGGAAAGGGAAGGCTCAGTCTCCCCATTCCCATCTCAGCACCACCCTGCAAACGTGGAAAGTCCCATTTGCATCCCTGCTGTGACATCACGAGGTGCAGTGCAGGACTGAGCAGCGGGATGGGGATGGTACTGGAAAATACCCCTGTGCCCCCTGCAAAGAGCCAACCCTTCACTCCTGGGCCAAGGAGCGCTCCCAGGAATTTGCAAGGCAATCCACTAATCATTTTCTAATCCTTAATTAACTAAAGATGGGTCCTTTAAGAACAAGAGCATCTGTGTGGCTCTTTTGGGCTCCGAGCAATCTTAGGAATGAGAAAAATGTCGATGCTCCGCGGGCTCCGCATGGTTCAAATTAATTAAAATCCTGCTCCTCGGCCGCACGTGAAGAACCAAATCTGACAAATTGCTTAAACAACCTTGGAGAAACGCTGGATCGGGATGGGCTGGAGTGGGTGGGTGGGTGGGTGGGAGCAAGGGTATTGCTTCCACTCCCTCCAGAGATCCATCCACACTGGTGGAGCTGAGCAGGGCACAGTGATCCCCTAGGCAATGCTGGGACCTCCAGCAGAGCTGGGCAAAACCCTTCCCTTCCTGCTCCGAGCACCCACCGAGGCACCGGGATCAGAGTCTCCCGTGATGGATTTATCAGCTGGAAAAGATGCTTCAGCAGACGGGAATTATAACCCCTCACAGGCATTTGCTGTGATCTGGGGGCAAAAAGTTTCCCTGGGAAATACTCAAGGAAGAGGGAATGCAGCAGTGTGCCTCTGCCCCGCAGGGAAAGGTGCAAAATCCAGCCAGGAATAAAGCCAGGGAGAGGAAAAACCTGCAACGTGGCTTTGACCATCACCGGGATCTCGCGCCCGAAAACGCCTCCGCGTGTGCCGGCGAGGAGCACCTTCCCATGGGAAACCTCCCGGGGCCCCCCCTCCAGCTGGGGGGAAGGGGACAGCTTTTCCCTTTGGGGGAAGGGGACAGCTTTTCCCTTTAGGGGAAGGGGACACTTTACAGTGAAGGTTAAAATAAATCTCTTTTGCTTTTCGCTCTCCTCACTCTTGCGCAAGAACCATCCCTGGCCCTGCTGCTGCTTCCCGGCTGCTGCTGCTGCTGCTGCAGGCGCCGGCGAGGTCCCCGCCACCCCCTGCCAGGCTCTGAGCAGCGAAGCCACCACCTCTGTTCCCCTTTCCTGCTCCCAAATAACCCAAAGAAGACCGACTTATAATTTCCCGGGGCTGCATTGGCCGTGCAACAAATTATTTCCATCAGAAAGAGGAAAATGGGGAGGGGGGAAATTCATGCAAGGGCTGCTCTGTCTGTTTGTCGTAAATTCTTCCCGGGTCCCTTTCACCGCCTCCCTCGACGCAAAGCCCACAGGGCAGGTCCCACACTGGGCACTGGACAGGGGGGAAGATGATCCAGCACCAAATCCCAGCAGCCACACAGGGACCTTGTCCTGCCTGCAGCCACACTGAGTCGGGAGCCGCTGCCTCGGTTTCCCCAGGATTGGCACACGGTGCCCACGCGACGCTGCAGAGATGGGGCAGCGGGAGGTGATATCCCAGCAAGGAGCCCCAAACCGCCTGCAAAAGTCCCTCTCCAGCTTTCCTGGCTGTCCCAGAGACAGGAGTTTGGCACAAACCCCTCAGGGAAGCAAGAGCTCCCCAGGGGAAGCAACACTGCCTGGCCGGGCCGGACACTGTTGGCGGCGTCCTTGCAAACAAGGGACTCTTGAGACTGCTCCATCCCAATCCCAAAATCCCAGTGAGGATCCTTTCCGAGCTGCAAACCCAGCCCGGTGCACTGGATGTGGCCCTTCCATTGGTGCCATCCCTGACCCCTTCACCCACCGGGTCCGAGCCAGGGCTGATGGTGGGGGGAGCAGCCAAAAGCGGGGAGGGGGACGAGCTGAGGCTGCTCAGCACCAGCAAGGCACGAGTGACTTGGCCCCGTGGCTGGAGGCCTCTGAAAGCCGCCTTGTTCCTCTCCCAGCCCCTGCACGGGGTCGGTTCCCACCCCGCTCCTGCCTCACCTCCAGGACAGAGGTGCCTCTGTCCTCGGGTTTGCCAGACCTGGATCCCACCGACATTTTTTAGGATGAAACTGCCAGAACCGGCCCTTAGAGGTAGCAAAGCCCTGCTGAAATCAAGCAGCCCCCTTAAAACCCACAGAAGGAGGAATTCACGGCCCTCAAGTAAATTATGGGGAGGTTTAACAGGAATTCAGCTGCGGAAAGTTCAGCTGAGATGACTCCAAACGGCAGCAAACCCCGACGAGAGCTCCTCCAAGAGCCCCGGGGGATGGGGGGGTCTCCTCATCACCTCCCCCTTTCTCCACCTCCCAGACCAGCAGTTTCTTCTCTGATCCCAGGATGGATCCTGGCCTGGCCTGGGATTGCTGCCCACCAGCACCGTGTCCATGACCCCTCGTTTTCCCCTTGGGATGCTCAGCCCCAGACACTGCGGGACTGGGGGGAGAGCGGAAAGGGAGGGCAAGGGGGGAGGAGAGGGGCAGTGCCTTCCCAGGCTGCTGCTTCCAAATCTGCTTTGGATTTGCTAAATGTGCTCTAATAAAATAGGCCAAGGGTTTACTGTTGTAATTTTCAGGCAAAAGTAGCCAATTTTGGTGGGGTTTTTTTTCATTTTTAAAAGTTTTCTCAGGAGGGCCAAAATAATTCAAGGAAACCCCAAAAGTAGATCCTTGCTTCTGGACTAGACTATCCCGGTTTAAAAAGTGTCTCAAATGGCAGTTCAAGGGGCATTCCCGAGGAGCCTCCGGTGTCTGGTTCACGGTGTCTTCAGAAGGTTAAAAAAAAACAACTCCAAAAAACAACCCGTTGACTTTACTGTGAGAAGTTACAAAAAGAAAAGTTTGGAAAAAACGCGCTCTGGCCCCTGGGGGACACTTTTCCATAGGATTAACACGTCGGGAGAGGGTCAGGATGGGAGAGGGAGGAGACCTCCAACAAACCCCTTCGGCCCCCTTCCCGACCTCCCGCTCCGCGAACTGCCCTCCCCGGGGAGACAAAGGGCCGGAGCGGGGCTGGGGGTCCGCGGCCGCCCCCGACCCCCGGAGTAACCCCCGCGGACCCTCCCCACGGCCGCGGAAGCGTCTCCGCGGGGCTCGGCGGGCACGGAGCGCGGGGAGTTACACCCGGAGCGATAAAAGCGAGCGAAGGACGCGGCGGAACGGCGAGAAAAAAAAAAAAAACATCCACACACACACGGCGCGGCCAGAGCGGAGAAAACAACGCGGCGGAGCGAACCCCGAGCGGAGGGGCACGGAGCAAAACGAGCCGCGGTGAAAGCAGATAAAACATCCCGCGAGGAAACAAACCGGGGCGATTTCATCGGCCACAGAGCCAGGAGGGCCCCCTCACCCCATCCCCCCGCCCTGCGCGCCGCCGCCGGGGTCCCACCGCCCCCTCCCCGGCCTGGGGGGGTTCCCCCAGCCCCCCCCACCGCGGCTCGGCTCCTCTCCCCCCGTTTTTCCACCCCAGGTAATAAATCTCGGGGAGGCGGAGGGAGGGGAGCGATGTCCCACCTGGGTGCGCGGCGCCGAGCACCAGCTGGAGGCCGAGGAGGCAGCAGAGGGGGGCGCGGAGTGTGGGGAG
>JAWWES010000080.1:4174872-4224233 GCA_035583135.1 Lophotriccus pileatus | reverse complement strand
GGAGGAGGAGGATGGAGGAGGAGGGACGATGAGCGGGAGAGGGAGGGGAGGAGGAGGGTGTTGGGGAGGTGGGGGGGGAAGTTAAAAAAAATAAAATAAGCGTGCGCGCCCGGGCTCAGACACTGCGTCAGCGGGGCCCGGCCCACGGCGGGACCGGGGGGCGGCGGCCGGGGGGGGGTGACGGGACAGGGGGGGCTCCGCCCGCCGGTTAGCGGGCCGGGGGGGCGGGGGGTCCGGGGGTGAAGCTGCAGGAGTGGCAGAAGCGGTGCCCGGCCTGGCCAGGGCATCCCTGCAGCCCCCCGAGGAGGGCGGGAGCGTTTGGGGGTGAAACAGGGGGGGCGGCAAAAGCAGAGCCCCGACTGGTCAGTGCGTCCCTGCAGACCCCGGGGGAGGGAGAGGGGGTTTGGGGATGGAGAGGGATCCGGGGATTGAAGTGTGGGAGTGGCAGGAGCGCTGCCCATCCTGGCCGGGGCACCCCTGCAGACCCTCGGGGATGGGCTGGCTCCCTCCGCATCCCGGGTGGTCCCGATGCCCCGGGACACGTCAGAGGGAGCGTGAGAGATCCCCTCGGTGCCTCGCAGTGTGGGGGGAAAAACTCCACTGGGAAAACCAGCCAAGGGCTGCCGTGAGCTCCCACCGCACACCCTCGCTTGCACCACTGGGTGCACGGCAGAGTTACCTCATCCCGAGCCTCATCCCTCTGTGGCACAGAGCTGGGCAGCTCCCAGCTCAGCCGGGAACGAGGACGCTGAGGCTGGACACAGCTCATCGCACCTCCCACCACCCAGCCCGTCCCTCCAGCCGCGGGGTGCTCTGCCTCAGGGCACGGGATGAAGTGCAACCACAGCATCCAGTGCAGATGTATCCCAAACCCAGGAGCTGAGTAAAAAAGGCTTTGAAAAAGTTTTTAATAACTTTTATTTTCACACCTCCGCTTCAGCAGGGCTGCCCAGGCCCCCAAAAACCACCCAAGGAAGGCAGTAGATGTGGGAAACACTGGAAAATGGCACATTCCTGGCTTTCTACATCCACGGGGCTGCACATTTCCGTGCAAGGTGCCCCACTGCACCAGGAGCCATGTGGACACCAGAGATTCCTGCTGTGGGGTTTCTTTGGTGCTAAACCCCGTTTGCACCTTAAAACCATCAGCACAGACCAGCACAGCTCCTCACACCTTCCCCAGGTCTGCCTGGGGGTAACAGGCCACCCCAAGGCACCTGCAGAAGGTTCAACTTCACAGCTTGCTTGAACCAAATAAAAGCCCCAAATCCCTGAAGCCTGGGAGGAGAGGATTCCCAGGGGGCAGGCAGGCACTGCTCAGCTGGGTGTCCCCCTGCCCAGCTGGATCTCCCCCATTTCTGGAGCCATCAAGAAAGCCTTAAGTGGAGAGGTGGGGAACGCTCGTGGCACAACACAAAGATCTGGCTGCGTTTGGGTGATGCTCCCAGTGCCCATCCTTGTGGGAGCATCCCTGAGCGTGCAGGGATGCCTCCCCACCCCCCTGAGTCTCCAGGGATCTGAGCAGTGCAGGGGAGGGGGTGTCAGACCTCAGCACAACAGACTCTGCCATACAAGTTCGGGGGGAGATGGTGCTTGGCCGAGCTCCCCGGAGCAGGGAGCAGGATCTGGCCCTGAGAGGGCACAACACAGGGGACACATGTGAGCCAGGCACCGGTTGTTTGGCTGTTCTTAGGAAAATAAATGAATCCGTTGTTTCCCAGCAAGGCAGGAAGGACCCGCAGGCCGGTGCCAGGATGGGCTTTGGGGATGTAAATCCTCCGGGGGGGGGAGCCAATTAAGCACATCAGCATCTGGGCTGTTGGGGTTTTTTTAAGGCAAGGGATTATTGGTTTTAATTGTGGCAGCACTGGGAGAAGGGCCCCGCTGGTCTCCACGGCTGGATACGCACCGGGAACTGCCACGGGGAGCAAATACAGCCCCGAGGAGAGGAGGGAATCGCCCAGATCCTCACTCCCATCCCTAAAACTTGGACACCACCCTGGGGGGTGCCACCAGGGGTGCCATCAGGACATGATGGAGCTGTGAAGTCCCACGGGTGGGACCCTCCGTCCATCCTGGACAAACCTGACATTTCTTTCCCTGGAGTTGAATCCCATCCAAAGGAGGGGACACAGCAGAGTCAAAAGGCTCTGCATCCCACGGAGCATCCCAGCTTCCTGGCCTGGTTTATCCCGTGTCTTGGAGGCCCCTGCGCTGCGTGTGATTAGAAGATAATTAGCACTTCTTAATAATTAATTCCTTCAGTGCAGGCCAAAGGCTCCTCACCTACTCTCCTCCTAATCCGGTTTAGTACCAGTTGAGTTGCTACTCGTCGGAGTGGATCGGGGAGGAAATGCATTTTTTCGCTTCCCCTGGGACGTTTCCAAGCTGTCTGACCCCTCTGGCCCCGACGAGCTGCTGCCAGACGAGGGGACGTGGCCCGTGCAGGGGACGGCCAAGGCTCCCGGGAGGGCTCCTTGCACTGAGAGATGGATGGCAGAGATGGGCTCATCATCCCAGGATTACCCAGAACTTGGGACACTCAGTGGCAGCGGCCTCTTCCTGCGGTCGGTTGGACTGTCTGTATCTGTCTCCTAGTTGGAAAAATAAAAAGCTGGGATTTTTTTGGCTAAAGCCAAATCACGTGTGGGGAGGGGTCACAGCGGTGGGGAGGGCGTGAGGGTACCTTGTATGACCAGCGAGGCTGCATGTCCTGCTCAGCTTTGCGCTTCCAAGGATATTATTACCCCATCCCATGGCTCTCTGCAGGACTGGGGGCTCCAGGAGAGCAAAGCTCTGTGGGCAGAGGGTCTCTGGTGCCAGGGGCTTGGCTTTGCTGTCCCAGTTACAGCCGGGACCGGCAGCACCTGCCAGGCCGTGCCTTGAGCTCAGCCCCGAGCTCAGCCCCGAGCTCAGCCCAGTGTCTGCAGCGCCTCGGCCTCATCCTGGCCCCAAACAGGCCGGGCTGGGCCAAGATCAACACCCACCTGGCAGGCGCCGTGCGCTGAGGTCACCGCCTGGGGAAAGAGGCCGACTTGGCGTCCGCCGCCTCCTTCTCCCCCGCGCCGGCAGCGGCCGCAGGGAACGGCCACGTCGCTCTCCCAGGCGGGCAGGAACAGCCCAGCTGCCCCCCCAGACCTGTGCCAGGCTCCTCTTTAGGGCTGAAGAGGGTGGTCAGCAGGAACCCCCCTTGGGGGCACGGCCAAGGGCTCATCCCCAGGGTTTGCGTTTGCGGCCTTCCCTTTGCGGATGAGCCCGGGCACACCGTGCGGGGGGCTCAGCTCGGCTCCTCCACAGCCCTCAGCATGTTGGTGGTCATCGGGTCACACCCAGGCTCCCGAGGGTTTGGTTTTCCCAGAGGGGTCTCGGTGCTGGTGGCCAGGGCTCCACTGAGCAGGGGGTGTCAGGGAGAGCCCCTCGCCTGAGAGCTGACAGTGTTTTAGGAGCAGCCCCAGCTCTCCTCGACGCTCAGCTGCGGGGAGAGGGATCCCGGCCAAAACGAAGGGCCATTTCCCTGCCTCCAACCCAACCGCCCCCTCGGCTCTTGCAGGAGCAGACAGGGCTTTGTCGGGGTCCCTCCATGTGCTCGGTCAGCCCCAGCCCCCCCTTGGCCCCCTCCCCAATCCACCGTCTCCCAGCACCGCGAAGGGGGACCCTTTGTGGGCCGCCCCTTGCTCGCTGCAGCTCTCGGGGCTCTTTGCTGCTCCCTCTTTCTGCAGCCCTGAAAAGTCAGGCGAGTTCAAGCTGCAAAATAATTTATTAAAACCAGATGTGCTCGCTCAGAGCTGCCGTGAGGAATTTCAGGGCGCTCCAGCGCTGGGAGGGCCAGCGCCGAGATCCTGCCCTTCCGCCGTGGGGGCGAGACGGGGCCAGGGGCTGCCCGGGGAGCAGCGCTGCCCTCCCAGCCTGCTGCCTCCCCTTCCTGCCCGGCCTCCCCAGGGCTCCTGGAAAGGGGCAGTGAGGAATTCCAGCCATTTACGAGAAATTTGCCTGTTAGAAAAACACTTTCTCTGCATGACTCAAGAGCAAATCAGCAGAGCTGGGGCTGCAGAGTGGGGAGGGAAGGCAGCTGGAGAGCGGCGGGGGGACAGCACATCCCGAACGGCATCTTCCTCCTGCTGGAAGCTGGGGTGGGACCAGAGATCTCACCCTGTTCCCTGGCCCTTTCTAGCAGTGGTGCTTCATTCCCAGCTCTGCCACTGCCTTTACCTCATAGCCAAGGGCAAGTCCCCTTCCACCTCCATCCCTCACCAGTTCCTTTGGCCCAAAGGGGCTCTGGCACCCAGCCCAGCTGCTCTCCTGGGTTTGGGCAGGAGAGGGTGGATTTTTAGGATTAGCAGGAGCTGGGATGAGCCAGTGCTGAACAAAGCAGGTTTTTGAGCCTTGATCCTGGTGCAGAGCTGGGCCTAGACCAAGCAGCCGCTGTCCCACAGCCCCCAGCCAGCAGCACCCGCTCGTGGCTCCCACAGAGCAGAGCCTTGGGTCAAGAGGGGACAGGGCTGAGCACAGCTCTGGGTTTATTCTTCCCGTGAATTCAAACCGGAGCCAAGCACCTTCTAACCTTGCTGCTGGAGTTCCCCGGGGCTGCCCAGGTAGGGATGGGAGATCTGGACTGGACATGAGGCCGAATCTCCCTGTCTTCACTCTGCTGCTCCCCAAAAGCATCCCTGCATTTTCAGCTCCCTTCCTGTGTTTTTAGCTCTGTGACGCCCGCCTGCCCCATCCCTGCAGCCCAAGCAACAGCAGATGGATGGATGTGCAAAGATTCATCTGCATTTGGTAGGAAAGGCAGCTCCGGGCTGGGAGGGACTCAGGGCTGCAATAGGTCCTGCTCCCACATACTCCAAAGTCCTCTCTCCTCCTCCCCTGCTGGGAAGGTTTAAGTCGGAGCCTGCTTGAGCCAAGCTCATGTAGCACCCAGAAAACGACATCCTCCAGCAGCAAACCCCAGGGAGACACTGGCAGCAGTAGCAAACCTCAGGTTGAGGGTTTGCCAGGTCACAAAATAAACTGGGACTGGCCCATCTGGCAGAGGGAAACTCATTTATGGTGCAAATCCCAGCCATGAACATCAGAGGCAAAGCATCCAGCGAGGCAAAGGCAGCCCCCTGGGCGGGTCTTGCTCCTGCTGGGGCCCACCTGAGCGTGTCCCTGCTCTGGGCACACCCCACACACGTCTGGGCACACCCCACACACGTCTGGGCACCCGGCCCGACCACCACACGATGCTGAAGCCACTCCAGTCGCTGCCGAAACCTCCCCCAGCCCAAATCTGCGTCGTGTCCTCAGAACTGGCACAGGGGGCTGAAAAATAATCAACTGCAGCAGCAGGGAGGGGGCTGAAGGCTGAACTCGCTCGGTGTTGTGTTTCACTGGCACTCAGAGTTTGACTCCAGGCACAGTGAGGGTGACATCAGGCTTGTGGAGAAGCTCCTCGCTGGAGGGAGCAGCGCTGGGGCAGGCACAGCCTGGGGGATGCCAAGGGACACCCTGCACAGCAGCCCCACACGCCTGCGGAGGAGCTGGATGTGCAAACTGCTCTGGTGCTCCCCCCTGACCAGCCCAGATCCGAGCAGACTCAACATCTTCAGCTGCCAAGGTCCTTTTTCATTTTCTATTGTGTGTTTTTGTAAAAGCTGACAAGGCTCAGCCCTGAGAAATTCAGGGCCGAGTTTCATCACTGCTCAGCGTGGTTACTGTGGGTGACTCAGGGGAGACTCGGGTGCCTCGGGGGCTGTGACCCACAGAATTTCATCACCAAACACAAAAACAGGCATTTTCTGCGTGCTCAACATACACGGCTTCTAAAGGCAGCTGCTGCCCTATGGAAAACCCACCTCAGAGTTCAATCCTGATGTTCCAGGACAAGATCAATGCCAGGAATTAACTGACTGGGTAATTTTCAGCGATTCCCCCTCGAATGCAGAGATCTCACTGCTCTGAGCTGTTGGATTCACCTTTCCTCCATCCTTCTCATCCTGTCCCATGTCACCTCCTCGCAGCCACTGCAAGAGAGCTCGTGCCAACACCCAGAGCAGCAAAACAGTAAAAGCCGAGCAGATCAGTTTCTTAAAACTTATTTTAATATCCATGTCTCATCTGTTGGGTAGAGCCAAAACAGTCTGGCCTGGTTTAAGTTACAAATTCTTCATACACTTTAAGTAAATGAACAGTGTGGCAATAGGGTCTGTTATTGGAAGTGAAACCCATATTAACAAGGGAGGTGTCGCAGCCAGAATTCTACCAAGGGTTCTTCGCTGCGCTGTCCCCAGGCCCCTGGATGGTGTCACACAGCAGGATCAACGCTTCTGACACAAAAACTAATCACACCCACAGAGATGCACACACTGTATGGCCAAGAAACAGCGGGACCAGGATAGCAAAAAACCCTCCTTAGAATTCTCCCCGATGTGGACAGACACCAAATCGTCAGTTTCAGCAAATGGGATGAAGCACCAACCCTGATTCCTCCTGACAGAGGCTGAATAGACACGTCAAAGCTGCTTGCTGAACAGTTAACTCCTGGCTTAGAGCAGCAGGGATGGAAAGGGCTAAGAAAGGATGGCTGAAGATTTAAAGATGCAGTATTTCTGTTCTTCTGTTTAAAACACCACAGTTTAGAGACCACTTCAACGCAGCTGTGAGGGAATAAATCCACTTAAAAGCCCGAGAGTCACTAAAAAAGTACTAAGAAAAACCAAAGTGGCAGAGTTCTCCACTTGCCTGGCCTATTGTTTAATTCCAACAGACTGCTCCATGTTCCAGTTCCTGATCAGATTCAGGCCCAGCACCTGCAGCTGATGGCCCACAGCAAGGCAGACAAGTGGCAGTCCTCTCTCAAAGCCTGTGACAGAGAACAGCACTTTGCCAGGAGATGCCATTGGGGTACAGAGCACCCTAAACAGCCCATGTGCTGCCAGAGCTGTGGGTACAACCTCGGAGGTGCCCCCCAGAGGCTCCCCCACCCCACCACGCTGGTCTGGGGGTTGGGAAGTCGCACGGGGGAGGTGGTTTTGAACCAGACCCCGAGTCACGGTGGCGCAGCGCTCAGCTCCCTCCCGAGGCAAACCCTGCTCCCCAACACTGCATCTTTAAATATCCCTGGCCAAGAGCTCCTGCCACATGCCAGGAGCACTCCAACCTGGCTGCCACATGTTCAAGCACTGCATGTTTTCGGTTCTCCTTCAACGCGGGGGGAAGAGGGAGCAGAGTGGAAATGGGAGGCTCCCGTTTCACAGCAGGCAGATCCAGCTGAAGGTACCAGACCCCTCCAGGCAGATTTACAGGAGGGAGAGAAAAATAATAATTAGGGTGTTTGCTCCCTTCAAGAGCATTATCTCTTTCCTTCCCATCTGGAATCGGATGCAGCAATGGCAGCAAGAGTGGTGAGTCGGCGAGCTGGAAAAGGAAAGTGTTAAGGGAGAGAGGAAGCTTGGCTGCCAAGTCACCAACAGAGAAGGGGCAGACAAGCCTTCAGCTTGGGAATGTTCTAACATGAACAAGGTCAGCACAGATCACACCTGTGACACCTGAGTGCTCCCATCCCTTCCTGCCCGTCAGCCCGGATCAGACTCAGGGCACGGGGAACACTCCGGGGTGTGTCCACAAACAGAGATAAAATAACCAGGAGCAACCCTGGTGAGAGCCAGGAGGCAGCAGCTGAAACCTTGTGGCAGCCTGAGCTGTGATCCACTCCCACCACAGATCCACGCAGGCCTGTTCTCCTGGGGCCTCACCGCCCTCCTGAGAAGGTGAATTATTCCTAAGAGGCCGCCCCAAGGGAGCAGGAGCTGCACCAGCTGCAGGACGGCCATGCCACCAACCTGCTAATACGGGTTTCACTTGGAGACCAGAAAACTGTTTTCTTCCAAAAAATTGTTATTTTTAAAAAATTGAAATTAATTAGGGGTAAAACACTAACTCTAGTGCCATGAACAGGCAGGATCAACTTTTTTCCCCTCCAAAGGGCAAAGAGTCATATACCATCCCCAGCTGAACCTTGGTGCTTCGAGCTTTTCAGGAGATGTTACCTAAACTTTATTAAAAGAAAAAGAACAATGTTTAAATATCAACACTGGACTAGTCCAGTCTTTTTTTTTTCCAAAGTCCACATTCTTCATATGAAGCACACACGGCGTCCTGGATTCCCCAAGGCTGCATGTTCAGAAGTTCACAGTACATGGAACCATGTCTTTTTGTATTGTGTTTTTTTTCTTCAGTTTCCTCTCCTCGCTCAGAGCAGCCACCCTTTTGTGGTCACTGACTGGATAAACCTCAAGCCATCTCCTATCCACGTGGCTTGGCCTAGATGCCAAAAGGTTTTCTTGATGAGAGTTGATGTTGTCATGCTCTATGGATGGAAAAAAGCAAGAGAAAAAAGCACCTGGTACAGGTTTCTTGAGACCCTTGCGGATTCCTCTGTTCCAAAGCTGTTTCTGAAAGTCTTTTTTTGTTTTGTTTTGTGGGGTTTTTTTGCCGGTTTCTCGAGCAGTTTTTGGCCTATTACTCTGTCTCAGTTTGAAGAGCTGTTATTGGATGATCCAGAGGTTGATGCAATGGCAGCTCCAGCTGGGCTGCTCGTGGAGACGGATTTGCGGATGTGAGGCAGCAAGTAGGGATCACAGGCCAGCTGCTGGACATCTATCCGATCCTCCTTCCGGTAGGCCAGACACCGCCTGATGAACGCCTGCAGCACCCCAGGGCAAGGCAAGGATTAGCATTTCAGGACACAAACAGGAAGCTTTTGACTCTTTGGGAGCAGGGCCAGTGTGATCCCCCAGCGCCGAAATTCCTTCCCCGGACACGGCCCAGCTCCGGCAGCAAAGCTCATCCTCCACCAGGGCAGAGCGTGAGCTGAGGCCACACAGGGTTCAACCCTCAGCCTGAAACTACAGCAGTCATGGAATGGTTTGGGTTGGAAGGATCATGCAGTTGTAACCCTCTGCCACGGGATCCCAGGATGGTTTGGGTTGGAAGGGATCTTAAAGCTCACCCAGTGCCACCCCCTGCCATGGGCAGGGACACCTTCCACCAGCCCAGGTTGCTCCAAGCCCCGTCCAACCTGGCCTGGGACACTCCCAGGGATGGGACATGCAAAGCCACTGATCCCTGTGCAAGAGGTGAGCCTTAAACACAGAATTCCTGCTGATCTTAGGGAAATCAAGAGGATGGAATTGCTTGTCCCAATCCCTGAGTGACCCACAAGCAGATTTACCTTTGCTTCTGGTGTGACTACTGGCTTTGGAGGGAACTGCACCTCGGTAGCTTTCAGGATTGTGTTCTCCTGCAGAATATCTTGTTGTGACTGGTTGTGACCGAAGGGCTACCGAAAGAAAACAGTTGTTAAAGGTTGGTGACCGGCCTTAAAAGCCCCGTAACACTACTGTTTATCATCACCTGACATCAGGATTTTCCAGGCAAGCAGCCCACGACTGCTGGGAAGGTGCTGCAGATTCCAGCCAGAGGAGCAGGACCTGCTGCTCCCACACTTCACTGAACACAAGGGATCAAGCTGGAATGTGTCTGGGATGTCTCTGGCTCGGCCAGGAGGGATCTCCACCTACTTCCAGACCTTGCAGGTCTGTTACAGCATGTGTCACCCATCTGAGCTGATGGAGATCCACCCACTCCAGCCTCTGCTGGGCTGGCTCCCCGTGTCTGACTGACAGCTCTGAGCAGCACAGTGTGTCAGCCCTGGCTTTCACAACAGTTGGTTACCAGGGACTCCTGGAAACAAGAGCCCATGGAATCCTTTTCCCTCTGCAGCCAACCTCTCCTGTTGTCATAAACCAAATTACCTCTTCTCACGAAAAATCATCTTTTCCTGACCCACCCTAAAAACTTCTAGAGTGGGCCTTTGTACCTACTTCCTCCCCCTCCCCACCCCCAAACACTTGCAGCCATCAAGCCCACCAAAGACTCAGGGTATTGAAAATGTTCCAAAACAAGACCAGAACCACAGTGCCCACCCAGCATGGTCTCAGGGGGAACATGCCCCGTGGAAAGACGTGTTGTGCAGGATGTGTTTTCTGAGGGAAGTGCCACACAGCAAAACACAACCTGTGCATTCTCCCCATTTCCATTAGCATGGAACTCTGCCTTGGAACTGATGGCAAGGGGACAAGGTGGAAGCACCTAAGTCTGGGGAGAAGGAAGCAGAAGCCAGGGCTGCTCCCAAAAGGTTTGGAGAACACGACTAAGAAAGGAGTTAAATGCCTTATGCCTTCTTACCTTTCTGCCATAGAGACACTGATAAAAGATGACTCCCACTGACCAGACATCAACTTTATTTGAAATCTTTGGAGGTTCTTTCCCAACCACAAAACATTCTGGTGGCAAATACCTGATTAGAAGCAAGTGACAACAGGTTATGAGCAGCAGCTCCAAGTACTTTTGATCATTTACTTCAGAAACGAGCTTCTGTGATGAGATACTGGCTTGGGATTCAAGGGATCCCATTTCATTCCTGTGCATCTCTGGGCACCAGTGCCTACTCTCCTTCTGGGAACAGTGATCCCAAGGATCCTCCAGACTACTGGTGTTCTGAGCTAGTAGCACACTCAGTTTCTTTTCACCAGAGCACACAAAACAGTTCCCATTTTCCTTTATCTGCAGAACTGGTATTTGTTGTTGAAAGGCCTTGGCCAACAATCCCACAATGGAAGCACGAAGCCAAAATACCTATTTCTACAAATACAAGCCCAGATGCCACGTCCCAGTTAGAGACACTCAGCCTCACTCAGGGTACAGCCAGTGTCATTTTTAGGAACAGAACAAAACTGGGCAACACAAGATGCCTCAGCAGATGTTCTGTGCAGCCGCTGCCCGTGGTGACAGTCGGGACATCTCAGTCACCCTCGGTGGCACTCACTGAGGGGCTGCTCTCAGCCACTGACCTTGGCACTGAGGATAAAGGAGTGCTGAAAACATCTTTCACATGACACTCAAGTGAAGCCCTGGCTATAGGACAGCACTGGGAGATTTTAGGTTTTTTTTCAAGAGCTAACTATGGATTTTCACCTTCTTCGTTTCAGGGGAATAATTCTTTCCATCTCCCTGATGTACCTGAATTTCCAAAGAGGTGTAGTATTAGTACTCTCCTCGTCCTTGTTTAAGCTGTGAGGCAGAGCCGCTCTGGACTGTGAAAGAGCAGCCAAGCCCCACTCCAGAGCTCTCAATCTCAGCAGCATATGCAGCTTTTCACCAGCCCTTTGGATCCGAGCTGGTTTTTGAACACTAACCCACTGAACAGTGAAAAGCTGCCAACCTCAAAAGGAGCCATGTGACAACAAGAGCAGCTTCCAGGGTCTCAAACCTCCAGTGTCTCAAGCTGTCACAGCCAATGGCAGCACACACAGAGCTGACACAGATCCAAAGCTGTTTATAAACTGTTCTTGATCTTAACTTGCAAGTGCCCCAGGCGACGCTTACCAGTAAGTACCAGCCCCCTGCGATGTCAGTTCCATGCCATCAACAGAGTTGTAGCTGTCATCATCCATGATTTTGGAAAGTCCAAAATCTGTGATTTTTATCTCTCCACATGCAGTACCATTGACTAGGAGAATGTTACCTAGAGAGAGGACACAAACAAGCCTTTACGTTACATATTTAGCAAGGAAACAAGAAGAATAAAATTGCATTGACTTCTGGCTCTGCACGAGGACCAAGGGTCTATGCTGTGAGCTGCAGCAGCCTGGGGTAGATGTTTTAACCCTCAAAACCTCAAGGTCCAGAGACAACTCTGCTCCCACCAAGCCCTAGAACTGATCTGCCCATCCTTGAATGACCCAGTGGCCTGATGGAGCCTCCAGATCCTGAGCCCTATTAACCAGTGGGCTTGATGCCCAGGCTGTTTTGACCCCTCCCAAAGGTCCTGTTGGAAGGGCAGGTCAAAAAGGAGGATTAAGGAGAGAAGTTCTGACTCATCCTGCCCAGAAGTTCTGACTTGCCCTGGCCTCTGAACAAGCCAGAAACTCTCTCCCCTTCCTGGCAGTGCTCCCCAGCGACTTCCTAAGCTCAAAAAGGACAATTACTGCTTAAGCAAGAGTCTTTCGCAAATCCATCAAGGCTCAAGGAGTCAGATCATCAGTGTTTTTCTCCAAGTCTACAATAAAGCAGCAGAGCTGTGCAGTGGTGGCAGTGGATGAATCACAGCTTTGCACAGCTGCAGGCACAGCTCAGGCGGGGAGGGAGCGGGGTCAGGAGAACCAGTGCAACAGCACCACCTCCTGTACACATTCCTCCTGCTGAGGCAACAAACCACATCACTCAGCAGTTACACAATGCTGATGAAGTGCCACCAGGGCAGGGAGAAGAGCCAGGGATAACTGCCCAAAGAGATGGATGGATTTACTGGGCTAGCAAAAAAAAAAGTCATGTCACCAATACACGCTGTCCCAAACAGAGCATTTCCATTCCCCCCAACCCCGGGGATTCTGCCCAGTGGTGAAGGAAAATCTACAACAAATATTTGGGAGGGTTTTCTCCATGGCAGATGTAACTGAATGAATTCAAAGGCAGACCTGAGCAGTCTCATGGTGTGCTCTCAGCTTTGGGAGCTGCCCCACGATACAAAAAACTGACTATTTCCCATATCAGCTCCTGCCATCAAATTTTCAGCCAGACGATTACCAAAAGAACAAGGCAGAAGAATGGGAACATGAAGCACACTAGTAATTGTGGGAACCTTTATGAAGAAACAACAGAAGCTCTCTCAACAGCAGAATACAAGCAGGACATTAAGAAAACAAACACAGACACTCGTGGTTCAAGGGCTCGTTCTGAACAAGGAGGCTCCTTTTTCAGGAATGTTACACTTCCTTGTTTTATGTTGCAATTCTGGGAGACAATACCCTTTCCACTGCATGTTCTATGCATTTTTCCTCGGTGCAAGCTAGTTTTCCCAGACAGCCCTGTCTCCATTTGCTGTCTGACCAAAGGAAGCTCCCCCATGTTACCTGCAACCCATTACCTTGTGTTACATCCTGAGGCACCTCAGCACAGCATACCTGGTTTAAGGTCATAGTGTATGATGGGAGGTTTGATTTCATTTAGGTATTTTAAAGCATTCACAATCTGCATGATAATGGATCGTGCCTCTTTCTCTGACATGAGCTTGTGCTGCTTCAGGTAGAAGTCCAGATCATTCCCCTCACAGTATTCTAACACTGTACAAAACCTGAAAGCAAAACAGCAGTTGTTGTAATTAAGGCACCTGACAGAAACCAGAACACTTTGTTATTGCTTGTCTGTAACTCACCTATTTGGTCAATATATTAAATTAAGAGTCTGCCAGCCTATTAATTCTTTTCTAAAAATAAGCTTCCAGGAGCACAGGCCTCGATGCTCAACAGTACAAAGGTCAGAGATCCCCCAGTAAAGACCCAGAAGCTAAAAGCTCTATCAGCTGGGGTGTTTGCCCAGGCCAAAGAATAGGATTTACCAGTAAAGCCCCACATCTGACATCACACAACACAGTGGTTTGGGAGCTGGAGTCTCTCAAAAACCAGTGCATGTTGAAAGTACACCTCAGACATCTCTGCTGCACAGTCTAACATTGGTGGGGACATTCTCTGGAGTCTTCTGGCAAGTTTTAAATACTTTGCCTGCAATGAATAGGCCAAAAGCAAGGGAAAGGACAACACAACTCACGAGTCAGTATCCAGCGAGAAGTAGTCGTATAGTTTAACTATTCGAGGATGATCCAGTTCTTTGTGAATTCTGTACTCTCTACACGCATGTCTGAAAGCAGCAAAGTCTGAGCATTAGTCATACAAGTGACTTCACTCTTAGTTCTGCAGATAAGAGAACCCAGACACACCACCCAGCGTCAGCTTCCATGGAACTCCTCACGCTCCTCGCCCTCGGAGAAGGCAAGGGAAGGAGGAGCTGCACACAACAGCCCTTGGGAACCACAGAACCCCAGTGCAGCTCCAGGGCTGGCAGTGCTACAAAATAACTCCTCTGGATTAATGGGACTGCTTGCCAAAATAGAATAACCTCATAAATCCTTATGGGATCCAAGATAGCTGAATGCAAAAATCAGCAAGTTCTAGAAAAATTCCATGATGCTCGACAGCCCAACTTCCAGGCTTCAAAGTCAGCTTTGTCTGTCCCAGTGACTTGTTGGGGATTTAAGATCACAGCTTTATCCTGGAAGGTGTAAGGAGAAGGCTTGGCTGCCACTCTGGAGAGCTTATCTAACCCATGGCATTGGGGAGCAAGAGCTACCAAACAGCAAAAGCCTTCCAGTGAAGAATTTCTTCCTAATATCCAATCTAAACCTTCTCTCCTCCAGTGTGAAGCCATTCGCCCTTGTCCTGTCACTCCAGGCCCTGTAAATAGTCTCTCTCCATCTTTTTTGTAGCCCCTTCAGGCTCTGGAAGGCCACCATCAGGTCACCCCAGAACCTTCTCTTCTGTGGGCTGAACAATCCCAACTCTTTCAGCCTTTCCTCCCAGCAGAGCTGCTCCAGCCCTCAAACCATCGCTCCAGCAGCTCCACGTCCTCCCTGTGCTGGGACCCCAGGGCTGGAGGCAGCTCTGAAGGTGGGGTCTCACCTGAGAAGAGGCAGAAGGGCAAAATCCTCTCCTTGATTTGCTGCCCGCACTGTTTTGGTTGCCCAGAGAAGCTGTGGCTTTCACCAGGTGCCAGAGGGCTTATACAAAACTCTGTGTGTGTGTTTGTGCACATTTAAAACATTTTTAATCTGACCATAACTTTTGCAAGTAGCTCCTGGGCTTTTGAGATGTGGCAAACACAGGAAAGAACTGGCAGACACTGGATAACCAAATACAGGAGGAGTTTGGAACCATGGCTGGCTGCTTTACAGACCCACTTACTTGTGATAGTTTTCTTTCTTCTCATCTCTCCAGTTTTTATTTAACTGGTGTATTTTCACAGCTACGTATCTCTGTTCTGTTAAATCAAATGCCTGCAGAGAGAAGAGCTGAGAATCAGCAGGAATCCCAGCTTCAAGTTAACACTGCAAAAGCAGACAAGCTCTAACAAACCAATATCCCCACCCAGGAAATCAGCATTATGACATAGTGAGGGAAAAGCAAACCCACATTTTGAGGTAATTAGTTTCACTAATGAAACCAAGCAACCCTGAAAACAATTGAATATTCTCTGCTTTGATCTGACCTTCCCCATGGAATCTAACTCACGCTGCATTTATTCTGACATTTTACCACCAGAGCTACAAAGGGACCAGAAAGGCCAAATTAGCAAAATACAGACAGTTATTATATTGGGAAAGACCCTGCCATTATGCCCCCAAGTCCCCAGCTCATTTTCTACACATGGTTAAAAAAAAAAACCCAAAACACAGAGGATTTTTCAATACTTTGTTTCACACTGGAGAGCTCAGCTCTTCAATTTGCAGCATAATGTTTCACCATGTTCAGAAGCTGGGAAATTCAAAGGCAGAGCTGTGTGATCTTGTGCTGCATTTTCCCCTCCACTTTTTTACTATTTAAACAGCCCTTAAAGAATGGGCCTTTGGAATTGTGCTCTTGGAAAAAGGCAGAAATCTTTTACCTTGTCTGAGAGCAGCAACAGCTAATAATTCACGGGCCAGGGCAAAATGCTATTGTAAGCAAACAAGGATACTCTGTGTTCATCTCAAAAGTTGACTACTTAATTCCTAATGCTTAATGGATTGGCCAAGATCTTGGAGCCGAAGGGCCAAGCATGTCTTTGTTTTAATAACATAGTTACAACTCTTAAGAGCAGCCAGGTATGAAGCATTTCATACCCTCCTGCTTTCATCTGTGGAGCCAAAACTTGCTGCTTAGTCAGCAAAGCCTCCAAAGAACAGCTCAGAGAGCTTAGACACAGCTCACACTCTCTTCTTCCCCACCTGAGCAGTCTGGTACCTTAGTTTAGGTACCTATTGCTGCGCTGCATCAAAATAATAAAGCACTGTGAAGTTTCCAATATTTGCATTGGCATAATTATTCTCATCCCAGCCAAATTCAACATGAATTCAAGACTACTGAGAGCAGAGGGGGGAGTACTGAGGACTGGAATGGCTCTAAGCACAACATTCCAAGAGCAAGCACTGAAGTATCACAGGTCTTGGCTGTCAGGAGTGCTGACACACAAGGAATCCTCAGTTCCAAGGAAGTCCCAAAACTACACACACACACCCAGTCTGCGACTTCAGAGTGCAAAATGAAGGCACAAGAAACAAAGCTTTCTGCCCCCAGGAAAGGCAGGCTTTGCTCTTATTCCTGGAGCTATTTTCTCTTCTTTGCAGAGATGTTCAGACTTGCTGTGCCTTCTCAGTAAGGCTGAGCCACTGCAGGTGTTTGTATGCAGCACTGGAAGAAACAAGTGGTTTGCTTCTCTGTCCTGACAAAACATGGAAGAGTTGGTGCCACATTCTCTTGACACGTGTCTGCAGGAAATTTGTCCTCTGAGGACAAGGGCAGCACCTGAAAACCTCGACTCTGCTGCCTAATGCAAGCCAGATGCACCACGAGCTTTGTCCTCCCTTCTTCCCTCCACAACCACACACAGAACTGAGAGAACAAGTGGAAAAATTCTGCTTCCTACAGTATTTCCCTGCACATTCAGATCCCACCACAGACTGCCACTTCAAATTTACCTTATATACTTCACTGAAGCCACCTCTACCCAGAAGATGCAGCAACAAATATCTATCATTTAGCGTTGGATGATCTTTAAATCTGGTGAGAAAGACATGGTTTGAGAACACTGACAGAAATAAATCACAGCTACTGCACAGCTGAGAAAAAGCATTCTTACTCTCAGACAGAAAACTACTAAAATTGTGTTAATGACTGACAGATTTGATACTATTTTATCACTCTGCACTGATAAAAGACTATATAATGGTACCTTGATGTACTTGGAAGCCTTCAAGTTGTATCACTGTGCCACCCCCCAATCAAGTGACTACTGAGTTGTAACATCAAATTAAAAAAAGATCGTCAAGAGAACAAATAAAAATTGCTTTCTTATCCCTGAATCCCATGTGCTTACTGTGAATTATCTTCATTGTGTATCCTTTTCAATTCCCTGATGTGTAGATTCCTAACCCTCTCTAGCCGTTCCAGCTCCGCCTGGATCTCTGCTTCTTCCTGCTCAAGGGAAAACCAAGAGGAAAGCACAACACTGTGTGAGGTACTGCAGGTACAACTTGGAAACACAAATGTAATTCCACTTCCAAAGAGGTTACTGGCAAAAAAAAAACTTGTCTGGGAGATCAGGGAGATGGTCAGAGTCAATTAAGAGTCAGGTGGAAGGTGACAGGAATGAAAACTGACTGGGCAGTTCTGTTCACACCTACACAGACAGGAGCTCACATCTCCTTATGCCTCCTTATTTTTCACATTTTAACATTTTCTGTAATTAAAAGCATTGTTCTCTGGTCCTGCTCCTTCCCTGAGCGCTGTGCAGCTGTTTTTGTAGGAATTTCAATTCTGCTGGGAGAAGAGAAAGAGGACAGCCCTCAGAAGTAAGGGCAGGGATGTCATGATGCCACGTGGAGATGGGGCAGTATCCAGACAGGATGGGAAACATGAGAGAACAACACTGTGTCCTGTTAGTGGTAAGTGCCAGAACAGGTCAATGTTCCTCAGTGCCACAGGGAAGTTCTGACAACTGTTTATCCAGTGGGAAGTTCAGGTGCCCTCAAACACCCCATGAGAATTCCTATCCCTGCGGCCAGGGCTGCAAACCTCAATGAAAACGTGTCCCTTGAGCAGAATGGTTTGTCTTTGTGACTCAAGGGACATCGTTACCCATCTGTCTTGTGACTCTGCTCCTTCCCTTTCCAACTTGTGCTATTTTTAGACACAAAGAATGAGCCAGTTTCCAAAAGTGGAGAAGGATAAGCTCAGCCTCAGACAATGCCACGATCCCAGCACGTTACTTCATTTTCCATTAAGGTCCATTTCCAAATGGATTCCTCCATTCCAGGGTGGCAGTGCCAGCGGAGATGGACCTGCAGTTAATCCCCTGGAGCCATGGGGAAGCTGTGGAGCCAGCATTCCCCTGCCCAGATCACTTCTCTTTGTTCCCAGGTCAATAAAGCACAATGGGCACAGCGCCAGCAGATTCCATGTGTGCAGGAACTTTCCCTTCCACTGAAAATACCAAGGAGTACAGAGGCATTAATGAGGCTTTGAATGCAACCTGTGTGTCAAGGTTAGAGGAAAAGAACTAAATGTAGAGCTCAAGCACCACCTGAGAAAAGAAGGGGCACGTTTTCCTTTCATTTGGAAAAGAAAACTCCTTGGCCTGAGCAGAGACCACACCTAACCAGGAAATGGCAGAAGACATCTATTTTTTTTTCTTCAGAATTTCATCTGTTGGAGTGTCCCAGAAAACTTATTTATAGGTCACTGCAATCACTTTCAAGGTAACCAACAGCTTATCTAAATATAACCTCAGCTGCAGGTACAGTTCCTACTGAAGCCAAGGTATTTGAGAACAAATGGTCATTGCAGCTGCCTAAACAGGGCTGGTTTGCAACAGCCCACGAGATTTTACTGGACTGATAACGCTGGTTACTCAATATTGCAAAGAATCGGAAAAGCTGCATTTTGTTGTTGTGTTCTCCTAATTTTCTTCCCTTGCTCCATTCCTTCCTGTTCCCCCACCTTGGCCACATTCAGAGCTCAGCACCAGGCAGGTCACAGTGACAGAAGTATCAAAAGAGTGGAACTCTCTGCATGAAATCCTGACTGTAAGGATGCAGAAATCTATTTATTGAACCAAAGAACATCTTTCCTGAATACCACTGCCCTGGAAGAAAAATTATTACAAAATCCTGGCTGTCCCTTTCAAGCAACAAAAAACATCTCACTTATCAAACAAAGAGTAGTGACCTCTACAGAGAAATGCTCTTGTTCACAGAACACTGCATCAAAAAGCCTTTGCTGCAGACAGTTCTTACCTTTTTAAGATGACCTAGTCTGAGTTTGAAGATTTCTTCCTGTTCGTGATACTCTGCTAATGTTAACCTGCACAAAGGAGAAAGATCCAACACATTAGTTTTCAACAAAATGAACAGTCTGTGGAACACACCTCCCCAGTGGAAGTGACAAATACACAGAGTAAATCAACAGCCAGCACAAAATGTTTTAGATAAACTCTGCAATCCATGTTTTTTAATACTCATTCTAAAGGAGAACAAAAGCTTAAATCTCAACACAATAATTTCAAACCCAAGTCCCCAACAACACCTGTCTAGGCTAGTGACTGACTTTCAACAAAGGCAGCTAAACCAGAACCGAAACATGGAACACCGAAGCCCAAGTGTTCCACATCTTATTTTTCCACGTAAAGTTTCATTTACTGACTCATTTTCAAACTTTCCTTCGTAATAAAAGCTGGATAATTCAACCCAGCTACTCCCTCTGGGACCAGCAGCACACCTGGTCACAGAGCCACTGCAAACCATGGATTCAGAGCTTTTCCCTGTTCCAGGTCTTGCCAAGTGGCTTCCAGGGAAATCTTGGGAAATTTACTGTATCTTTGTAGTTGGGAGAAGCAGTGGGATAAAGGGGAATAATCCCCATTTCATGGAGGGTAAACGATGTGCAAAATTTCCACCTCAGCTTGTTGGTCAAAAAAATTTTATGCTTTCAACCCTTTTACACAAAGGGCTTGGAGCAACCTGGGCTAGTGGGAGGTGTCCCTGCCCGTGGCAGGGGGTGGACCTGGATGAGCTTTACATCCTTCCAACCCAACCCATTCCATGATTCTATTCTATAGCCCATGTAGGACAGAGGTAAAGCTCAGCCTTACACTAAAACAGCGACAGACCCCATCACTTGTGAAATTCAGTGACATGCTGAGCTCTTCAAGGTTAGAAAGTGAATCAGTACATTAATTGTCTCATTACTACCAACAAGGAGTTTGGTAAAAGCACCACATGTCAACACAGAGCTATGAAGCCCATATCAACTGCATCTATTTACTCTGTAAACAAGATCTGCATGTGACAGTGTATAAATATCTTTCTTTGAACCTAAACTGAGTTCAAAGCACATCCCAGGAGGATTCTGCAACAGCAGTTGTGCTCTGCACAGTACTCCACACAAAGGTCCACGAGGTCTCCACAGCATCAATACCACAACTGATTTCAAGAAGGGACCAAGACCTTCCTCTGTGCTGGGGGGACCCTGATCAGTAAACTGGGAGGAGAGAATATTCAGCTGATCAAGCATCTTGAAATGCCCCAGCTTCCCTCCTCTGTTGATAATGCAGAGGGTCCACATAATCAGAACCACGTGGAAAGCATCATTAGCTGACAAATTTAATGCAAAACTCACAAGCCAAGTTCCCTTTGAAAGAATCTTGACCAGAAGGAACTGCTTCTTACAAATTAAAGATATGTATAAAACACAGCCAGTACCATAAACATTCACATGTTGTCCCATTCCTTATAAAAGTGTGCTGAGAGCCAAGGAGTTGGACTGGGTGATTCTTGTGGGCCCCCTCCAACTGAGGATATTCTGTGATTCTCATTCACACACCACACCCTCCCCCTGACAGCCTGGAGTTTAATCAGATTCAGCCAATCTAAAAGACCATCCCAAAAGTTTAGGTCTTTCCGTGATTCTTTGGTTGCTATTGCTGTATAAGGAATAAAAAGACAATTGAATAAACCAGCAACAGGCTTTGCACATATTCTTGTGCCCAAATGCTAAACAGCACCAGTCTCCTCATTAAGGCAGAGATGTAATTAGTACCATCAGATGTAATGAGCACCACCAGGCCAACACTGCCCAAAATAGCTGCCTGTTACAGCAACCATTACAAAAATTACAGGGGTTCTGAGACAAACACTGCCCTGTTTCACACCAACAGGCTGAAAATACACCACCTCTAGTACAGCTTTAGGCTGCCCAAGCTGCCCTAATGAATCTCAGACAAGCCCAGCAGATTATTCTTCCTGAATAAAAATCCTTTTCTCATTCACAGCTAGAAACTCATTTGGGGACAGCACATGTTTAGATTTGCATCACAGGACCTTCCTCTCCTTTTTAAGACACAGCAACAGCCATGAAGCAAAGAGGAACCAAAAAAATCAAAAAGGAATTTGGCTGTCTGCTTCTCATTCAGCTTTTAGAAACATTTATATTTAAATTGCCCAAAAGTCAGCCTCTGTGTAAGAGTTACACAACAAAAAGCCTCCCTCCAAAAGTTAGAAATTTGGTTTCTGACACACAACGGTCCAACAAATGCACTCACAGGGTAACTAATGATTAAGCAAGTAGTCAGTCCAGTTGCTACAGCTGACTTGCAAAAACAATGTTTTCATAAGCTACAACACTCCACATGAACCACATCCATACCCTGGCAAGCAGTTTTTAATTAAGGACACCACAAGAAGCTCTTCTAAGCCACAAATATAAACACCTAAAATGATAAAACCCTAAAGTGAAGAATGATAAACCAGCAAGAACCAGAGGAAAAGACCTGGTAGCACAAAAGGCTTCTTAGCAGAGTCTGGTAAGGCTGGGTCATGTCACAACCTCACAGCACAGGCAGAAGCTCACTCAGTGGCACAGACATGACAACTCACACCAAGACCTGTCCTGCCATGCCTCCAGAATAATCCACACCACAGCTGCACCAGTCTGCTGGGGAAAAATGTCCCCACAAACATGGGGAAAGCTCATCCCACCCTTTAGAAGTGAAAGTTTACCACAGTGAACAGCAACACCTCACAATATCCCTGCACTGCCACTCTGCTGGCTTCTCCCACCTCAACCCTTGCACTGCAGAAGGACACCTTTCAAGTTTTATTTAGGTCTTTTGAGGCTCACTTGGCCAGAATGAGGGGTAAAGGACTCTAATCAAGTTATTTCTTTGCCCTCCAATACAACCCACCTGATCTGGGGGCACTGCCCTGGTTGCTGAGGGCACCCTGAACATCAGGATTCACCCACTGCCACCTCTGCTGTGACTGCACCAGGCAGTGGGAGCTGTTGCTTCACATGCTCTTTTAAAGATCAAGGCCAAGAATTCTAAGGGCTTCAGGAGCTCTGAGGTCAAATCAAGCCCAGGAGATTTAATAGAGCAAAATGAAAAGTGTCACTGAGAGTTATGGTATTCCTACAGCAAGAAAATGAGCCCTGTAAAGGGAACTGATGGAAGGTAGGGGTACATCTCTGACTAATGTATTTCCAACTCATAAAAACTTGCAAAAAATAATGTTTTAAATTTCTTGTGAGGCCCAGCTTTACCCTCTAAGAATATCAAGACTCTTGGAACATCAGTAACTTCAAAAGAGGTAGGGGAAAAAAAAGTCTGTAAGAAGAAAGAGAAGCACTTCCACTACCTTTCCATTTCCCCAATTCAGGTACGTGTGAAAGACTGCTCTGGGGACACAGGCCAGTGCTCAGGGCTCTGTCTCTACAGAGAGCATCTTATTTCTTCAGCATCCCAAATTCATTGTCTGAAAATTCTAACTCAGAGCTCTCCCCAGAAAGTCCATAGAAATCAAGGCTTCTCGAGCTGTATAATTTTGTTTTCTTTAAAAAAACGCAGCACGTGTCCCACCCTGATACTGAAATCAGTTCTGAACTCGCAACACTGAAGTCAGACCCCACTTTCCAAATACTGAAAAAGTTCCTGCATTCAAAAGACATAAAGTGAAGCTCATACAAAGTCTGGACCCAGCAATGATCCTTGTTTTACTCCAATGAAAACTATTCAGCACTGCAGCCAGATGTTGCCGAGTGCCAGGCTAATTCCACAACGCTCATTTGTGCACGGAGCGAAGCCTGGAGGCAAGGGCAAGATTCCATTTCCCAGGAGATATTCCATGCTCTATAACCAAAGCTTGTGGCTTTCTGCAGTGCCCCCAAGAAGGCCCTGGAACCTACGTTTCATTTTCTGCCCCGTTGGTCTTGTTCTTGCGCTGCTTCTGCTCGTTGCTGGCAGGGGGGGTCTGTCCCATGGCCGGGGGCTTCCTCTTTGCCAACATTTTTCGTTGCCTTTCTATTTCTTCCCTCTGGGAATTTATCCTTTCCTGTTGCCTGGAAAGCAGAGAGTAGAAAAAACAAACCATGAAGGGTGTGCACTTGGTTGTCTTTCGGCATCTGTTCTCACCAGATTGGGGTGAGGGATTTCAAACGGGTTGTACTCGGAAGATTAGTAACTAAATATTTTTGTACAGCAAAAAGGGGATGTGCCAAACATGATGAGTCAGGTTTTTTCAAAAGGTGTTTTTACATGAAAGGGGATTCTTTTCCTGGCTCGCAGAAACCTTGCAGTAAAGTGAAAGGTTTTATTCATGCAGAGGATGTCCAAAACCAAGGAGCCGCTACCCTCACGGAAACCCAGGATCCATGGTAAGGCACTAACTTTCCACACACTTTTTCCTAGAAGGCTCTGTTCTAAACTTCAGATTTTCCTGTTAAAACTGGTCTTGAAGTCTGGTACTGTTCTGACAAAGTATCTTTATACTTCAAAGGTACAGTTAAACTACCCCAAGTTCTCTAAAATATAACCACCACCATTCCTGATTTAAGTAAGGAACAGCCTCTCTCCTCCAAGATAAAAAGACTATCTGGAAACATTTTGCAGTGATAAAAGCACTCCTAAAATTTCAAGTCTAAATGACTTAGGCATTTACATACTTAATTCCCTTTTAAAAAGACACTGCAGGTAAGTATTCCAAAAGTATTTCCTCCATGTCTTACAGCACAAACTAAGCAAGAATTATAAAGTCCTTAATCTGTGCCTAACAAGAGCTGCACCTCCCTATCAGACTACAGAGAAGTGATGTGATTTTAAAGGATCACACACAGCTCTCTCTAATGCAATTAATTTGCCAAGTCCTACTTAAAGGTCTAGGCCAGGTGGGAATTGACTGGATATTTCCATTAACATCCTGCATAAAAGGGTCTCTGATCTTCATTTCCAGGTTTCTGCAGCCCCTTTGATCACTGTTACCAGAAGGCAGAAAAAGTTAAATAGTATGGATTTTCTCTTTCAAGCTTCTCTACTTTCTAGTTTCAAAAAAAAAAAAGGCAAGCTAATTAGCCTTCCCTAAGTAATGTATGCAAGTATGCAAATCAAACTGATTGACTCATAGTATGTGAGATTTTGGTCCACCCCTCCACCCTAAGCACAGCAATCAGAGAATCAACGAGGTTGGAAAAGACCTCTGAGATCACTGAGTCCAACTTGTGACCCAACACCCATTTGTCACCAGCCCATGGCACTGATGCCACATCCAGTCTGTCCTCAGACACCTCCCAGGATGGTGACTCCACCCTCTCCCTGGGCAGCCCATTCCAGTGGCTGAGCACTCTCTCTGTGAAGATCTGCTTCCTAATGTCCAACCCAAACCCCCCCTGGTTCAGCTTTAGACTGTGCCCTCTTATCCTACTGCTGGTTGCCTGGGAGAAGAGTCTGACCCTCACTGGCTACAACCTCCTCTCAGGGAGTTGCAGAGAGTGGGTGCACTGAGGATTCCCAACAGGGCTTTCCAACCCACTCAAACCATTTCATTCCAGTTCAAGTCTCTGGAGCTTTCAGTGGAAATGTATTTCCCCCTTCAGTGTGAAATCGTTCCCCATTGTCAGTAGTTCCTGTCTGGTCCTTCCATGCATCACTCCCACCATTCTCACACTCTGACAAGCAAGGCATCACACACAACTGCTTGGTTTTGACATTTCTGCCTGTGAGGTTAAAGGAAGTCCTGTTTGTGCTCACTTGATGAGGTTCTGGAAGGCGTAGCCGTCCGTCCACTGCTCAGTGAAGGATGCGCCGTGCCGCACCGTGGTGAAGTGCCCCAGCCTCAGCCTGTCCTGCATGCTCTTATCTCTGCAGGCCATCTTCTCCTGCTTGGACTGCAAACAAAACACAGCACATGTGAAAAATACAAGCCATAAATTAGCAGCTAAAGAGCCGTGCTGGGTTTTAAATCACCACCAATTCTTAGCGCTTTCCATTGTTTCGGTTCTGCTTATCTGAAACCCAGCTGATCATTGAGTAGGTTATTGCTGGTGCTTCACAGAGGTCTGACAAATATTTGTTCACCTCCTTCCTGATATTTCAGCCTCACTTTTCCCTCCTGATTATTCCCTGGGCAGCTCACCCATCCTATGATCAGTAGGAATCAGTCTGGCAGCAGGATTCAAACTGCCCCTTTGCGCCAGTAGCTTAGCTAGACTGCAGGCCTGGCTCTGATCAGGCCCTTTATTGATTCAATCAGGTGATGAGGGAAAAAAAATACACTTTAGATCACTTGAGTAAGATACAGTGATCAGCCAGCTCAGTCCTAGACTTGTATCATGCCCAGACGTGACACAACCTCAGTTAAGTCACCAACATGCATAAACAGTGGTGGTGGTGTCTGTCCCAGAGTGTTTTGCTGGTGTCTGTCCCAGAGTGTTTCTGGTAAGTGAGAACAAAATTTCCAAGGCCTGAGACAAGAACAGCCAAGTTTCAGTGAGACAGGATTAAAGATGAACCTGGGAAACTCCTCACTGGAGCCATAAGTACCTCTCTGAAAGCCAGGCCTACTTTAACACCTCGCCCAGAGTCACAAATCCTCCCAGAGAGGGGAGCCCCAGTCACCCAAGAACAAACAGCTCTGTGACAAAAGCAACTCCCACAGACTGCACGTCCCAGCCAGCACCCGGGTGGTTTTGCCAGTGCCCACAAACAATAGGTATAATTGGCCAACAGGTGAAAGAGCAATCAAACCCCCCCACAGTTTAGCCATCAGGAAAGCTGGAAACCTTTCAGCACTGAGCAGGCTGGACACTGGTAAACAGCAGCCTGGCACTGGCCCCGCTGTCTTTAATGTGTTTTTCAGTGTTACACAAAGCAACCATCTCCAGCTTCACCCCTTGAAAGGAGGAAAGGTCTAAATCACCTGCCCGTGTCACAGAGCAGATCTGCAGTCCCACTGCACAAAGGGACACTGCTCTGGCATTGCCAGAGCTGCACAGGGCTGCTTTTCAAGTGCATGAGTCTCCACTTGAGCAAGAGGTCACTTCGACTGTGAAAAGTAACCAAATCCCAACATTCTGAATCATTTCAGTCTTTGGGTTATGTTCCTATTTGCAGAGAAATAACTCAAGACAGAATTCCAGTTGTCTTTTATCACAACAGCAAGAGGAGCAGGTTTTCACTGTTCAGATGTTTTCAGGGATGTGAACTGTGCCTTCTCACCTTTTCTATAAGAAGCTTCTTGCTCATCGTTACACATCGATTCAACCGCTCCTTGTACTTCTCCAGCATCTTCTGCTGCTCATCAATCTGCCTCCTCAAATCACAGTTGGCCTAAAAGTGAACAGAGAACAAAGCCTGTGACTTTAAACCACTGAGAAGAGCCAAACTAAGCATCACCTAGGCAGAAGTTTCTCCAGTTAGCTCTAGGGATCAGATTGAAGTCAGCAGGAACAGGTTCCTCTTAGCAAAACATCCAAGACAAACTTAAATTTTTAACTCACTCACATCTTAACACCCCTCTGGAACGGGGAAGTTCTGTCATCCTGGTTTACATGTAAGGAACTAAGGTACAAACACATTAACACAAGGAAAAGGATTTTTTTTATTTTTAATTTTTTAAAACATTTAAGACCTTGCCCCAGCTACCAAGCCTCAAAATAGTTTAGTCATTCGTGGGCTACCCTTCCTCTTTAGCCACAATACTGGCAGAGGAAAAGGATGGGGGAACTCCCTTTGCACTTTCAGTTAAATTCTTGTTTGAGTCAGTATCCATCAGCCCCTCTATACAGACTGCTCCCAGCAGCAGCTGCTGTGTAACAGCACAGATCAGCCACTTTCATTGAGAGAAACTTAAATTTGACCATCTCCCTTCCAACCAATAGTCCGGCTACTGATAAACAGTGAATGGTAAAAATAATAATAGTAATGATTTAAAAAAAAATCTACTTCCTGCTTCACAGATTATTTTCTTTCAGGTGCTAAGACCACACACACACACACACACACATAGAGCCTTCCCTCTACTCCCTTTAATGTGCTTTCTGATGCTTTTCAACACTTCACAAGAGCTGCCTCTCCAGCTGATGAAAGGCACATCAATTAGAACTTCTCCATTAAGACAAGATCCTTGATTTAAAGGTATTTATCTTTTACTGAAGAATACCAGTGGGTTAAGAGCTTTAGTTTTTTGGTTTGACCAAAAGATGTTCTCATCACTGACTCTCATGAATGAGCATTTCAGAACACAACTTCCCAGGTGCTAAGAGGCTACTACCCATGCTGCTAAACACAAGCCACAGTCACTGCTTGTGGATTCAAGCAGGCCCAAACCCACGGTCTACAAGCCAGACAATTATCTTGCATCTGGATTTGTTTTACCTTGCAAGTGCTGGTTCTACAGCTGGTGTACCAAACTCTGCCCTGCAGCCTGGCTGCCACAAGCATTCCAGGCATCTTTAAACAGCAGCTTTTAGAAGAGTTGTCCCACTTTAAATACTTACTCTTAATAAGTCATCTATCCTCCCCTCCTTCTTCTCCAAGTCAGAGTTCTTACTGTTTTCTAGTGCAGATATTTTTTCCATTGTGAGGTCGGACTGTAGGGAAAAATCACCAAAAACCACATTTAAGACAAACAGGGAATGTTTCAGATACTCAGCACATGACAGCCCAGTGGAACCCCCTCTGGTCTGAACAGCTGGGTCTAAGAAGGACTGATCCCCTGCATCTTTGCAGACAGGGGAAGAATTTTCCCCATCATTCACCTTGTTGTTGCATGGGGGGCTCCTCCAGCCCGGGAGGGGCAGTCAGCCAGCACAGAGCTGCTCTGGAGAACCCAAACTGCCAACTCTGAACAGGCTACAATATCCTGTGTCCTGCAAATTTTAGCTTTCTACTTGAGCCCTGCCCACTCCTTGGCGGCATCTGTGCAGGAGAGCTTGTATAGGGAAAAGGCTTTAAAAAAACCCCACCAAATCCCAGCCCTCAGCTGAAATACCAAAGTTTGTGAGATCTCTGATGGGCACAGACAACCACCTGCAGACAAAGACAACACCTGTGGGTTCCAAAGTGGTCTTGACAGAAAACACAAGTCTTCATTTTAAAACACTCAAAACAGATGGACAGCAGGAATACTGAGCACAAGCTTTTGTTTCTGACAAACTGCTGTATTAGTGCCCACTGGGGACAGGAGCTTTATAGTTCTGGAGTGAAACCTATGTGGAAAGTTTTATGGGGTGCAGCACATCTCAAATACCTCCACCAGTGAAGTGAGATTTATACCCAGCAACAGAAGACATACACTAGAGTATTCCAAACTCAGCACTCTGATGAAAGGGTGGGGAAGGAAAGGGGGAAGGAGTCGGTATGTGCACAAACACAGCATCTAAAATAGCCAAGGCAACACAGAGGGAACTCTCTCCCTGACTGCCCACACACATTTCACACTTATGGCTAGCAGGCACCTATCCTGGTTCTGAGGAGAGTTAGCAGAGACTTAACCTGTGGAGTTGTTACATAACTGTTCTCCAAATTCCAGGCTTGCCTGGGAGCTCACACCATGGAGCAAGAGACAGACTTGGCTGACTGTTGCCTCTCTACACATGCCCAGTATGGGAAAGCTCTAACAGAACACCTGCCAGCGCTGCACATCAAGCAGGATGGGCCTAAATCCTACAAGACAAACAGGAGGCCTGGGCAGGTCACCCCACCCCTGCCCTAACTTGGTTTATGCCTCCTGCCTGCAGGAAGCACGTGTGACAAAAGCTTTTGTCACCGAGGGCACCAGGCAGGGGGTGTGTGGAGAACCTGCCAAGCAGCTGAAAGGTTCTTTAGCTGTTATTTCATCCTGCCAAGGGCACAGACATGTTTGCCCTGGGTCAGATGAAGGCTGTTTGAGGATCCACGCTCTTACATGTGACTCCTTCCCAACCCACACGGCCTCAGATCACCTGGGCCCAATGCTGAGGGAATCACATCCTGCTGACCTGCTTCTGTCACTGCCGCCCGTGATTCAAGCTGGGAATCACTGAAGATTATCTTTTCTATCCCCTCTCTAAACTCTATCAACTCCAAACAGGTTTGAAAGGGAAAACCCACAAATGTGTACATGTCCTCATCATGCAGCCAAGCATCCCACTGGATTCTTTCCTGTAAGTGTATCCTGAATCCAGACCTCTGGAGAATACAATGAAGCTGAACAGCTGCAAAAAGCTCGCTCAGAAAATGTCTTGCAAAGAAGATGGACCTTGTGGGCATGTTAAGCAGAGGAGAGAATAAAAACATCTTGTTCCCTCCAGGTGGGACCACTGTTTGGGTGGGTGTTGGGACAGCAAAGACTGAAAGGCATCTCTGGCAGGTTCCTGAGTTATGGCATCGTTCCCACACAAGAATTCCCCACGGAAAACAGCAGCAAACATGGATCTTCCCAGACCAGCATTTTAACAATACAGACAACAAATGTGACCCCAGTGACACAACAGAGCTTAGGCCTGAGCAAGTGAGTACCCCCAGAGGTGGAACTGCTGTCCTTGGTGCACAAAGAACTTGTACCACCTGCTGGGGGAATGGAGAATGGGCCTTCCCCAGCAACCAAATCATCTCTGACACAGACTGGTGTGAGGAAATGATTGCTTAAAAATTGCTCAAGGGAAGGGTCAGACACAGAGAGATCAGAGATGAAAATCCGAAGAAGATTAAAAGCAGGCTTGGAGAAGAAATAAGCCAGGTGCATTGCAGATAAAGCTGAACATCCTGATAAGCAACAGAAGAAGATGACACAGATAAAAGAATCTTAATTTAAAAGGCACCAAAAAGACATCAGTACAGTCAGAAGAGCTACTCCTCTTCCTGACTCCAGGTCAGTGAAGTTGCTGGGAAGCACTGTCAGGAACACATCATGTTCCACCCTGACAGGACGAACTATTCCAAGGGTCAACTCTGCAGAGGCCAAAGATCTTCCTGCCAGACTGTGGCTATTTGTACTGCAAGCCATGCAGATGCACCCAGGACCTCGAACAGAGGCATTCCCAACCATCCCTCAGGTCTCCTTCACACCTTCACTTGCAGAGAGAACATTCAGGATAGCACAGAGCTGACACAGACAGAGCTGAGATGTTCCTCTCCCAAGCACAGCCACACACAGCAGAAGAACTGCCCACAGCACTGACACAGAAAAGCCTCAGCAGTAGATTGGACAGACTCCAGTAGCAGCAACTGAAAACATCCTTTACAAGATGAGGAACAAAGTTCAGAGCGATTTACTTCACTCAGTGGGCACAGACTGAGTTGGGAATACTGGCTCTCCCACTGGAAGCATCATGTCCACTACCAGTGGCACCCTCTGGCACGGCAGACAAACTGCATCAAGCTTCAACCTCACACCCAAGAGCTGTATCATCTAGTGAGCTATACCTGTGACTGTTTGTGCTGGATGGAAATCTGTTTTTGGGAAGTGCAGGAATGCTCAGTGTTCCCTGATCCGGTAGAAGATGGGCTGCCTTGCTGGGCCTGTAAAAGAAAGTTGTGTATTGTTATATGTCCCCCAGCACGACCACCAGTGCCCGTGCACACACACAGGGCTGCAGCCTGGCCTGCACCACACTCTCATGTTCAGGTTTAAGAAAGCTCTAGAGACTCAGTTCAGTAAAACAAGAGTGTCAGTTTGTTTCAAGAAGCCTGGCCCAACCTGCTAAAGACAAAGCTTTTAAAAGCCTGGTATAATTCATGTCAGCTGAGATTAAGCGAGGCCAAACCAAACATTTCTCACAGCGAGACTATGCTTCATTCTTTTGCTTTTGTGCATCTATCAGATTAACCTCTCAGATGGTATCATTCTGATCTAAGATTTGGAGTTGTTAACTAGAAACTCACACTTCTATTAAACAAGCAGAGCCTGGGACCTAGAACTCTTCACGAGGAAGATGAACTTACCAGAAGATGACAGACTGGGTCAGCAAAACCCAGGCTGCAGAAAAGCTTTGAGTTCCCCATCCCTCAACTAGACATCCCTTTAGGACTCAAATCTCTTGGGAGCTGCTCACCGAGACAAAAGTAAAGCAGAGGCCACCTCCCCTCTGTGCCAGCTGCTCATTCTCAAGCCGCTGCTTCGCCAGCATCACCGACATCAGCGTGGGCAGCGCTGAGTGCTCCTCCTGCGGCTCCTTGGCTGCGCTGCCGTCTGCCCCGTACAGCGGCTGCTCCACCCGCCGCTGCAACACAGGCACAAAACACACAGTCAACTCCTTCCTGCCTCTGGGGGGGTTTGGAAATTTAGAAAAGGAAAAAAGCAAGTTGTCTGACTCTGCCAAATCTGTTGTCAGCGAAGCAGCAGCTCAGGAATGAGCAGGCAGCGTGGTGAGGATCCGGTAACTCAACCAGCGCTCCTGCGGGGATTGTTCCAATGGCAGAAGCAAAAAGGAAATGGAGTTAACAATTAAAAAAAAAACCCCTCCAACCTAACAAATGAACACACAGGACAGAATTCCTCGTCGCTTAACACACCCCCTTCCTTGGCAAATACATCTGTTTCACAGCCAACAGGTTGAGGGTCCAGAAATCGACACTGAGGTTTTTGGTCAGTGCATCTGCAATTATACTACTTGATGTTTTTAAACAGCCAATGTCACCATACATTGTTATTCTGGGGAAGTAAACTGGGTCAGAACTGCTAAATGGCAGCAACCTAACCATGTCTAGGACCCAGACATCAGGGCAAGCTCATTTCTGTCACTACAGCTGGGGCCCATCTCCTGCAAGGTAAGCAAGGCACTAACGCATTCCCAAAATCTTTGAACGATCTGTTACATCTTTGAAGGGTCAGCTCCTTTCTCCTGCTCTTTTTCCAACTGTGATACAGGAACTGGGTTTAATAAGAACAAGAATCATCTGAGCTACACTGATTACAGCACTCAGCATCTCCCAGCTTTGGCCTTCCAAGCTGCTAAAACTTGGCAGTCTGGGTAATAATCATCCAAGTCCTTCCAAGCCCTAACTCTGGGCCAGGCAAACGCCTCATAGAAAGTAAACAGTCAGGTCAGGCTTCAGCTTTTCTTAATAGCCTAAATTGCAACCTGAAGCATATTTTCTGGCTAACATTACCAGTGTCAAGAGTGTGCTTCCTTCCCCAAAAGAGAGCCCGTGCCCGAGAGTGGCACCACAAGAGCCTCCAGACCTGCAGATCATTGTTCTGATCAAAGGAGAAGTGAGGCAATTCAAAGCAGTCAAGAGACTTGAAGACAAGAAGCGACATCCTGAAGCCATTACAATTCCTCTGCAAGTTCTCATTGCAGAAAATTTCCAGTGCAGCACAGATTAGCTCGGGTTTGGAGGAGGTTTGTCTCATGTGAAAGACATTTCAACACTCTGCTCCCTTCCTAGACCACACTGACACCTGCAGTGGGTAAGATGCTCAACCTTCTCCAACTTTCACTCATCCCCTCATTTTTTGGGCCTCAGCTCAAACCACTGACATGCAGTTTGGAAGAAGAGGACAGATTTTACAAAGGCCCAGAATAGTTTGTTGTGAACAATCAAACACCACAGGTTTAGCTGCAAGAGGAAAGAACAGAAGAGAAGAAACACAAAGAGCACCTGTTTTGGAGAAATACAAACTGGCCTATCTGAAACTACCTCTTACATCAATATTCACCAGAAATGCTCCATTCAAACTTTTACCTACTCAACACATACAAAAGCAGCGGAAAACCAAAGGAAGAATCCACTTTTCCCACTACAAACACCTGTGGGGTATCTCATCTGCTGCAATAAAGAATTGTCTCTAGTCCCTCACAAATCTACAACATCTGGAGATGCTACTTTTTTCATTACTCTTTCTTTGAAGAGATGTATTAATGAATTAAAACAAGACAGGAAGAAGGGGCTGTTCAATTGACAAGCTCTATTTTAAGTTTTAGAAACACTGAAAAGGATCTAGAAGCATGTGTGAAGCTCTCCCTTCAAGCAGCAATGCAAGGCTTCTGAAATCTCACAGCCACACATGGAATTCTGAGCAGTGTTCAGTGCTGGGGTTTAGTTCAGTACATTCAGGAACTGTGCAAAGGTCTCTGCAGAATAATGTAACCCCCAAAGACTTTGGTTTTGGGAATACCAACCTTTCCCACAATGCTCCAGACTTTTGTGACACTCGATAGAAGCTGAAAATTTTTAAAGAGGGAGCCCATACAGTGGTCAAAACTCGAGCTCAGCTCTGAATATTGTTTTGCTAGTGAAGCAGATTTCTTTGGCTGCTCTGTGCTAAAATGGCTTAAAAATACTGGTTACTTCTTCACATCCAGATCTTGCAGAAATGCTGTGACAGCAAAATGGAATTATGTAACAAACAATAGCACCAGCTGTGCATGTACACACATTCCTCTGCAAGCTTTTGCTGATGCCCCTTGCAAGTCACATGCACAATATGAGAATTAAAAGACCTTCCCAATAAAATTATGGTTTGTACCATGTTCAGGACACCCAAAGGGTCCAGTCAAGATCAGAATATTCCCTGACTAGAGCTGCACAAACACACAACATTCCCCCAGCTCGATGGAGAAGTTCATGTGCTACAGTGGAGTACGGGATAACTAACAGGTCGGTGCCACCTTCTACTAAGGACATGGGATCTCTGCAACCACACAGCTAATAAAAATAGTCATCCTGCATGCTTGAAGCTCGGGTACCCATGTCACACACAGCTGGAACAGCCACTGTCCCAGGGTCCTAGACATGGCTTCGCTCCCAGAGCCCAGTTTCAGATGTAAAACGGAGAACAAGCCAAACCACTCACCAAAAGCCACTTCCCTGCTCAGAGCCTTGCATTACCTCGCCTGAGGCACCGCCACCAAGCTAAGCAGTGGCAGGCCAGCAGCAATGGCAGGCCAGCAGCTCTGTCCCCAGGAACACTCACCGGCAAGGGGTTGGACAGGGAATGCTGCGGCGAGGACCTGGCGACGGGCGGCACGCTCCGACCGGGACTGGTGCCTGGGCCGCTTCCCCCAGCAAACTGGGCACGGAGACACAACAGCATCAGCAGGAATCCCTCACACACACCACGTTTAACCCAGTTTAACACAGACAGGAGAAGTGAATCTTGAATATGAAGCCTTATAGGCCTCACAGACTCATTTTCAGAGGAAAACCTTCACATTTCATGCAGCATTTTCAAAAATAACAGCAGAAGTTTCTCAGACAGACACTGGTATTTGCACTGAGTACATCTGCCTTTTTAACACAGAAAAGATATAAACCTGCATGTATAAACCTTGGCTTATATATTCTATTCTAGCAAATCATTGATTCACTAGAATAGAATTATTTACTAGAATTATTTACTAGAATTATTTACTGGAATAGAATTATTTACTAAAATAGATTTACTAGAATAGAATAGCTTTACTAGAATAGAATTATTCACTGGAATAGAATTATTCGCTGGAATAGAATTATTCACTAGAACAGAATTATTCACTGGAACAGAATTAGGAAACCCATTCCCTATGAGATGTGTCTACTGTGCACCACAGGAGTGGTAAGGAAGGTAGAGCTCCACTGAGGCACCTGTGCCAGAAACAGGACAGGTAAGGAGCTGGGAAACTGCTCTAGTTGGCATAGAAATCCCTACACCACACAGTGAAACCACTCATAAAAAAACTTTAGCCAGGAAAAAAATTAAACACTTATAAAGCACTTCATTTCTGACTCCAAGTTACTCAGGAAAATAAAGGAACAACTTAAGAGAAAAGCTCCAGCCCTGGATTGTGCAGACATGGAAAAACCTCAAAAACTATGCAGTGAAAAAAAGAATATTGAATTTTTGAATGTCCATCCCTGTTGTGGGGAGGGTTTCCATCTCCCACACGGTGCCAGCCTCCCAGGAGAGGTTTTCCTGCAGAGGGAACCCTGTAAACAAGGTCCTAGTCCAGTCAGCAAGGACTGTGCAGGGAGGTTCTTTTGCAGCACGGGCTCTTATCGAAATTGTTTGCATACTCAGATATCCTCATCTGAGATCCAGGTTCCAGCAAACCTCAAACCTATACTTAAGTGAAAAAATGCTTTATCAACTGTTCAAATAAATGTTGATTTAAAAATCAACTTCCTCATATCCTCTGCCTGATCAGATCTGAGCATATCAGGCTGACATCATCAGTCAGTGACCCCAGAAAGGGACTGGTAACACAAGTCACATCACAAATTTCCATCTACAGATTTTGCAGGATGTGAACTCAGGCAGATTTCTCAGACAATGTAAGGACACTTACCTCAAAATAATCACTAATTTTATGTCCTCTAGGAGTGCCTTTTCCTAAAAAGGAAAGCAAAGGATTAAAATAAGAGTGGTGTTTCTAAGAACAGAAGTTCCAATGCCATTCTAAAATCTCCTCCTACATTTTGACACTCCTCTCCCTGCTCAGTGCAACAACACCTATCACAGCAAAGCTGCTGCACAACAAAAGCCTGCCCCAGGGTTACAGCTCCTGTGCTGTTGTTGGGAGGATCTACAGTTGACAATTCAATTAACTCTCAATTCCAAACATTTCAGATCCAATCAAACAGCATTTGCACTTGCTGAAGTACTTAGAAAACACTCAAGGTCTTGACTATTGCACAGGTTCTCCCAAATTTCCTTCAAGATGAGGAGAGAGCAAAGGGTACTTTCAGTCCTCCGCCTTCAGGTAAATTACTTTTAGATCTCTCCCAAGCATTCCTTTAACAGTTTGAGAGATAATTAGTGATGGCTTAACACCAGCTCATTAAAACAGCCCTTTTCTCTTATTATAATATTATCAAAGCAGTTCTGTCAACACAATTTTCATGACTTTCTCGTGGAGGAACAAAAGAAATCGAAATGTGCCCATTTGCTAGAAAATGTGAATTTGGACTTGAACACGCCAGGTTCTCCTGAGCTCTCAGGACAGCAGTGCCTGCTCTGTGCTTGGGCACAGCTTGTTCTCAATCCCCTGTGGCACAACTTACCCTAACAAGGCGGGCACACGTCTCAGAAAGCGAGGAAGGGAGCACAGGCTCCGTCCTCGGGTCTGGCTGCTGTGCATGTAGTGATGCAGCACCAAAACAACGCTGCAGCAGAGCCATAGGAAGCCTCTGGGCAGCCTGTCCATAAAAATGCAAGAGTTCGTGGGAATAAGCTGAGTATTTTCCTGCCAGGGAGGATAACAAGGCTCCCAGAGGAGAATACACCATCATGGAAGAGTTTATAACAAGCTGCCCGACACACCCTCGAGAAGAGCCGTTAGTTTCCTAGGACACGAGGAGTTCCCAATCCTGCAGCAGGCTGGGAGCAGGAATTACCTTGACTGGTCTCGTAGGCTTCAGCTTTCCTCTTCCTATTCCTCTGGTCATTCTGCTTCTTCTCAGGAGTCTGTTAAACAATACTTCAAAATTAACATTTCTGCAGTTATTCCAAGATTTAAAGAAAATGCCAAAACACAATAATCCGTTCCATATCCCCAGTGGCCAGTTCGTTTCTCTGGTGCATTTGTTTCTACTGCTGGTACTTAAAGAAACAACAGCTCTCAAACAGCTGCTACTTTCTGATGTGCTGCAGAAGGGAGAGAACATGGTTAACAAGGAGAAGAACGAGCTTTTTCTATTTCAGCTGCAGCAATCCAGCCTGTACTACCCAGTGACCTCTCAGGGCGAGCAGAGCAAGCTCAAACACTTATGAAAACCTGTGTAAACTGTTTCAAGGTGATCATAGCACTGGTACGAGGGGAATAAAGATGAGAGGTTTGAGTGCTGACATCCAAATTTGCAGTCCAATCACAGCCTACCAGGATAATTCACCTTGCCTGCAGGTAATGCTTCCCCCAAAGCTGATGGGGGCAAGAACGAACCTGTCCACTGGTTCAAAATGACAACCTTGCACAAGGCAAGGAAGAGCCTCCCAAGACAGAAGCCAAGAGAAACCTGCCACAGCTGCTGGACTTTGGTTTGCTCCTCACCTGCTGTCACTGAAGTCAAGGGTCAGTTGCTTCTGCCACTTCTGTGAGCAACCAGACACATGATGGGCAGCTGACCGGTGGATTTACGTATAATCAGTGTTTTTTATGCACAGGCACAACACAGAGCAGAGCTGACAGGCCTGAGGGCTCCAGAAGTGTCATCCCTGAGGGCTGAAGGCTCCAGAGTATCAAGCCTGAGGTCTGAGGGCTCCAGAAGTGTCATCCCTGAGGCCCACAGGCTCCAGAGTGTTTGTACAAGGCTAAGCCTGAAGATGTGAGAGTGGAGGAGACCCTGGCATGGTGCTTTCCCCATCAGCAGGGTCACATCTGTGGCCAAACCTGCTGAAAACATTAGGAAGCACTGCTGGAAACAGCTCACTGAGGTTGCTGGAAAGAGAGAGGTCTTATCGTTTCCATCACCAAATGTGTCATTTTAAAAACATCTCCTATCCCAGAGGGTCCCAAAGAATTCCCAAGCTATCTGCTCTACAGTCACTGCAGCCACCAACTAAACCACAGCCTGGGGCCAGGGAGAAAACCAGAGAGTGAAACACACAGCTCTGGGGGAGGGAGAGCCACGGCCAGGGAGTCTGTGGTAAACCCAAGTTTCATGCTCTTTGGAAACCCAAGTCTCAAGTCCCCTGTTTAAAGAGCTCTGCCAAAAGACTTGCACACAGTAAGCACAGAAATCAATCTCCCTCCTTCAGCAGGATAAAAAGGATAAAGCTGAGCCTAAACCTGGCTGTGTGTCCCCAGTGGGTGCTGGACACCTACAGCCCCACATTCCCAGCTGGGTACTCACTGTTCTCTAGGAGGATGAAGGGGATGTTAGGACCAAAGGTGGTTATTGTGTCTGCAAGGTACTTTTTCAGAATGAGGGGCCCAAAAACTCCCTAACTATGTGGAGACTTGCTGCTCCAGCCCCTGTGTGTGGAGAAGTCAGTGACATTGCCTCCTCACTGCAGAGTGAAGAGCAACTCCTGAGCAGCGTTGGCGTGACTGTAACACCACAGGCTCCATTACAGCCTCCATGGAGCTGGGAGCATATTAATGAGATTCACTTTAAGTTGTTTTTCCATTCAAGTACTTACATAACAAAAATGACACACAACATTATCTGCTACAGACTGAAAAAGCAAGGAATGGGAGATATTAGAGTGTGTCAAGCTTGGTCAATTTAAATCTCTCCACAGAAGTTCAAAAAAAAAAAAAGCAACCCAACCCAATTAAAATAAGAATGAATACTCAGTTTTTCACTTATTAACTGCACTTCTGGAGTTTTAGATATTGCATTCTCAAAAGACTGAGCTTCACCAGACCCCTCATATCAGCACTGCCATATAACAGAGGGAAGTATGATGCAAAACTTACCTGATCACCATGCGGGAAGTTCTTTAAATGCAGAAGAAAATGCACTTAAACTTGAGATTTTGCTATATGAACATGGAATTTTAAAGTAAAAATCTAACCCTACAATTCATTTTGCTGCTTTAGCAAGTGTTTTGAAATAATTAATCCTAAAGCAATGAGATTAATTAGGGACAAAGCATCACTCTTCTCCTGCCCACACTTCCACACAGTGATCCATAAACACTCTGCCTTGTACAGACTTCTGCAGACTCCCATATTTGATAGATAAGGCAAACTTTGCCATTAGTGCTCTCTGGCTTTTAGTGGTTCAAAAGTACACCAAAACCAGCAAACAAATCCCAGTGCAGCTGAAAATAATTTTCCTAAGCTGAGCTTTACAAATGCTGTGTTTGGGGTTGGATAAAACCTGCCTGGAACAGTGGTTCAAAGCACAGTCCGAAGACTGCAGGGTTAAGCTCCAGACTAAATACTTACATTAGTACCTTGACACCCCAAACTAAGACAGCTGTTGCTCCCTCTCACACAGTTTCTTGTAGGTTTTGAGTTTCACGTTCTCCTTAAGCCCCACCAGCCCAGGGGTTGAGCCTCTTACCTCCAATTCCTTGTCGCTCAGAGAGCCCACGCTGCACAAGCTCTGGTTGGAAGACTCACTATTTAATGGACCCTGGTGAAAAACAAGCACAGACTGTTAGAAACAGCTCCCAAACGAGGCAGACCCGTCCTATCAGCAAACCCTGCACCTCTGGGCTGGCCTAAGTCCTGTGGGTACAGCAGCACCAGGGCTCAAACACCCCCAGGCAGGATGGGGCACTGAACTTCAGAAGGTGTTTGCAGCAGGACAGGTGGATGGTCAGTGGACAATCTTTTCTCAGCCTTTGGAATGATATCTCTGTGTCAATTTATATACTGCCTGCTCCATGTAACCACACCCACAAACCAGCCAAGGTGGTATTTATAACAGCCTAAGGTTTGAGGGGAAAAAAACCCTCCTGATTTGTCGAGTAGCAGGAGTTCCAAGCTCAGCTCTTCAGACAAGCATCTGCTTGACCCTGGGCTAAGCATTCAGAGGCATCTTCCATCTGGCAAGGCAGCTATTACTGTTATCAGATGCTGGCTGTACCACTGATTTTTCTTTAAATGTGTCATTTTATGCTTTTTTTAACACTGGGAGAGTGCACAAGTGAGAGTTGTGTTCCCAGCAGTACAACTGGTACCCATAATACAAATCTTTCCCACTTGGCTGTTTTTGTGGACCCAAGGCTGACCTGCCCACAGAGCAGCTGCTCCCACCAGGCCAAAGCACGAACTCCAGAGGCTGGAACAGATTTATCAAAGTAGTAACCAGGTACCTCAAGAGCCTGCTGCATCTCTGCAGGCTCTGCTGGATACACATCTGCATTTTTACATATCCAAGCAGTTTGAAAATGATTTAAGATCCGTATCAAAACCGGTTTTAAAAGGAAAAAGTGAATCATGCAAAGTCACCATGTTTTAGCCTGACACAAAAGTATCCTCCTACAGATCTAACTTAAGAAATCGAGACAAATTTGACAAAGATATAAAAACAAGGTTCACAATTAATGATGGAATGTATTAACAGGAAGAATGACATGATAAAGCCAGCTCTCCATTAATAAGTTGGGAGCATCTTTTCCCCAAGATTCATTCTATTTTAGCATTCTTAATTTTGCAGTAACCATTTCCCACCAATCAATCTTGCCTTGTGGCAAAGCCACTTATTATATTTTTGAGCAGAAGACTCAATGGTGGGCTGGGGCAGAAGCTTTAACACCACAGAGAAACCCCACAGCAGGTAAGTTTTGAGGGGACCAGTTCTCCCTCTCCTATTTATGACACAAACACCACCATCAAATTAAACCTGTGACATAACCTAGTTGTTACTAACCCCAATTTCCAAGCAGGCATGTGCAGAAAGTAGAAGTCCTGTTTACTTTGTGTTATACTGAGTGTTAAATACCAAACTTGTTGCTCCTAAAACGCTCAGTTCCTTCAACAAAAAAAATAAAATAAGAAAACCAAACACTTGAATAGCTCAAGAAGCGAAACATTTAAGATTCCTTTTTAAAAGCAAGTTACTTCAAGAAAAATTGCAGGTTTATACTCTTTAAGCCACACCATTATCCCTTCAAGTCATCACACAAATAGCTCAGGACCAGAAAGATGTTTCACCTCTTCAGCAGTGGCTGCTTTTTAAGCCAAGCAAGTTCCCAACCACCCAGTGTGACAGCTCACAAATGTTACAGGTACAACTCTTGGATATTCCAGGGATTTACTCCTTGGCCAGCAGGATTGAACAGAAGTGCCAACACTAAACTCAGCTACAGCCATGTGAAGGCCTCACTGCTACAAAAAGTTGTAATATCTTATAGGAAGTGGCAACAGAAAGTGAATCCTTACACCCATGAGAAAGCTTGTTTTATAAGCTGCCCAAATGCTGCCCTCCAAAACCCTTCCCTGCTCTCAGGAACCCAAACCCTGCAGCACCTCCTGGGCCAGGTGAGGTTTGGGAGGTGCAGGAATGTCTCTCCCAGTGAGCCTTTCCTGGTTTCAGATGGGCAAGGTTGGGGTTCTGACATGATGAAGATGAAAGTGAAAGTTGTTTCCACATTTGCTTAAATCTCTCTGCCTCTATTTTGCACGTGGACAGCAAGTGATAGGAGCAGCTGCTCCCAAAATGCCACACTGGAGCTTTTCAGGAACACTGTGGTTGAAGGGGAATGTCAGAGGCTCCCACAGGACAATGCCTCAGCAATGCCCCATATTCTGGGGTCACCTGGACAACAAACTGTCTATAGTTAGAAATGATGCTAAGATTTTTTTCCAGAAACACAAGTTTATCCCCTCCAATACAAGAAATCTGCTCAGTTTGCCCCTGAATGTAAAGTTCTGGGATGCAAGCAGCTGGAAAAATGCCTAATACAAAATCCACTACATTTTTCATACTTCCAGTACTACAGCTACCTGTACTGACTACTCTGTGTGGGAAATCTTCAGCTCTAGCAGCTGGAATCAAACCCACTTTTGGAATCAACAAAAGAGTAGTTCAGTCCTTGAACTAGATCAGATTCTTGAAGAGCAAAAAAAAACCCACCCCTTTTTTCCCTTTATTTTAAACCTTCCTGTAGAATCTAAACTGACAGTGTGGTAGAACTGAACTCAAGGCAGCAGTAGAAAGGGTGAGAAGGAACCAGGTACTTAGCTATGCAACCAGAACAGCTTGTCCTTGTCTACAGGTATCCAGCAATTTCACTGTCACATGGATCAATATTGTGAACAAATGCACAATTAATTCTTTGTAGACATGTTTTGACCCATTTTTACTGCATGAGCCTTCCTTTCTCTCCATTATCTTCCAGAGGACCTTCCACTTTCTTAACTGTAAAGGATTAGACCTTTACAGGCAAGAGCTGAACCTGGCAAAGTTGGCAAAAAGTCTTGTTTTGAGGTATTCTGGCAGTGGAAACACAAATTGTTCACTGGAACGTGCTGTACTTGAAGCAATAAAGATGCAATAGCCAGGATGTTTCAGGAACACGGCCTAGTGCTCAGCTGCACCTCTTCTCACGTAGGGAGGCAAGAGGAAGGGAAAGCAAGTTTTCCTGATCACCCAGATACCTCATTTCACACCTAATCTCACGTTATCAACTGCTTATAGCAACAGGTTCAGACATGGCTGTGAAAAACTCTCATCTGAGTATCTCCCCTCAACCAACATTCAGTGAGTGTGTGTACAAAAACCCCTTCAAATTTATATTTTATCATTCCTGACTGTTTATATTTAACTCAGCAACTGACATTGGATAAATGTGCTGTACTTAATTTAGCATACCATTTTTAAGTGGTCATGACACAAAAGGAATTAAAGGAATGAACCTGAATTTTGGAAAGAAAAAAAAAAAACAACAAAACAACAACAAAAAAAAACCCCAACAACACCAAGTTAGCAAAGAACACTAACACCAGAATATTGCCAGGGAAGTAGCAGTGGGGAATAATAAACACGGAATAGTTTACACAGGAAGGGCTTATGAGTTCTGTTGCAGAAGTCATCTGGCTTTTCCAGCATAGACCACTTTGGGATAATACTGCACTTCTGCGCTATCACTTCCAGCCCACTCATCCCCTGCGCCCTGTCAAGGGAATCGCTGATGGGGCTCAGCAAAAATTCAAAATACGTGGGTCATCTGAACCAAGCTAATGGTTCCTATAGTGTTTACCCAAATGACAAGCACAAGAACAGCACACACTTCCTCCTCCACAAGGAATTTCTCCCTGAGATAAGCTGGCAGGCTCTTTTCCCTTGTGATTCACCTATCAACTGCTGCCTCGGTCCGTGACCTACCTATGCACAACAAAGCCTCCATGTTGAGAGCTGCATGCAACAGCAGCAGGAGCTTTCGAGACTCCTACTCAAAGGCAAGAATTTACAATCTGGCCACTCACAGGTGCTGGTTAGTCATTTCTCCCTCTTGCAAGAGCCCCTGGGAAGGCTACAAGTGAGGCACAATGGCTGAGGCTTCAACAGAAACGGCTTACCCTGCTGAGAGCTCCCACCAGATCGTCTGCAACACCAGCCTGACTCAGCCCCCCCTCACCTATCTCCTGCCTCCCATGACTTGGGCATTTCCACAGCCTCTCCAAGCTCCCAGAAATGACCCATCACTGCACAGCTCCAGTTGGGTAGGCTCCATTTTATGCTCTCCAAAAGGAGCCTCTAGGAATCCCAGCTGCCTAGCAGTGTGCACTGGGAAATTCTTTTGCTGTCTAAACAGAGGAGACACAGAGAGATGCTTCATTTCCTCAAGCCAAGCTAACTTGAGATCCTCTGAATTCTGTAGCAAATCAGGAGATTTCAAAGGGAAAAAGTCCATCCTGAGTTCCACTAAAAGTTAGTGCTGACTCCACACAGGTTCACACCAAAGAGAGATGGTTGAGTGGTTTTACAGTTACTCTGCTCCAGTGCTACTGTGTCAGACAGGTTTAATTAACATATTCTTATCTTATTTCAAGCATCACATAAGTATGAGAATTACAACCTGCTTCTTAATTGGACTTTTAGAAAAGCTCAGTATTATGGCCAATAATGAAATCCCTGAATCACTGAGGTCCTTTTGCCACGAGAAGTTAATCTACTCTCAGATGCTCACAGGTAACCCCCACTCTATCAGATGGGTAAGCAGATTTGCAGCAGGATTTGCCTGGCTTCCATTATGCCTCAAGAGTTCTCTCTGGTTGGGAAGACAGTGTTTTTATTTTACTGGTGGCAAACTGGACTGAAGGGTCACACAACTCATCCTAACCCTCAGCTCAGGGGCAGAAATAGAACTGAGATCTGACAACTATTTCTGGGCTCTAGGAGCCAGACAACACATTTGAAGTAAGTAATGTTGCACAGGGAAGCATCCAAACAATTTTCAAGTATCTGGCATAAAGTCCTGGCACGTTCTGTGGCAGCTGATAAATGAAACTCTAAGTTTTAAAACTCTTATTAACAGGTTCTTCTGGTGGCATGTGACACCTGCTAAGGACCATCACTGTGCAGCACCACCTCCTTCCAAGAAAGACATGATTATCCTCAAACAGGAATTCTCAACTCAGTAACTCTGCTGCTAAAACTGTTGCTAAGTAGATCACCAAACTGGAGTTCCTGAAGAGATCAAGACTGAAAAAGTGACAGAGAAAGGGTAAAAACCAAACCAACGCAGGGAAATGCTGTTTTTTATGAGCAATTCTCATTTTTGGAGGCAGATGTTCTCCAGCATTACCTCAAAGACGAAGGAAAGGGAGCACCAGCTACCAAGACCCAAACTTCTTCAATTCACACTCAGCTGGATCTACAAGATCCCTACAGCCCTGTTTCTCTCCCTAGAGGTCACTTCAGCGTTTTTAGTTTAACTATAATGAAGTGGCACACACAGTTTGAGGATCTTTTAAAGACCAAACTGGTAGAAGATCTCTGTGCTGCTGTGAGGATCCACCCTGGTCAAACCTGTGTGCAAATACAGATTCACCCATCACAATTCCTCATTCCAGTTCTTTATCCAGAAAAGGCTGTGGAAATGACACAAACCCTTTGGGGTTTACCCCCCTGATATCCTAAAGGCAGCACCCAAACAGGGGAAAGGGAGGCAAACAATGAGAACAGATAAAATTAAACGACATTATCTAGAGAAGCACCCCATGGTTTGTCTCCTGTACCTCCTGACCCAAGGAAGATGTCCCAGGTGACCAGTCAGGATAATGTCTTAGGTTTTCACAGTAAGTAAATATAAACAGGAGCTAAATAAGCAGGAACAGTCGGTGTCAGATAGTCATGTGTTCATTCAGGGACTTGCTCTGCAAATTTGGGGAAGAATGGCACTTTACCATATGGCAAGAACAGACATCTAAAGCATCAGTGGCTTTTTGAAGCTATTTAGTGACCTGGATGAACCACAGGAGTATAACAGTTGCCTGGAAACATTCCTTGCTCATAAATTTGATTCCATGTATCAACTCCAAGCTTCTAGAGAAATATATTCTCCAGCTGCTGAGTAAGAAAATTCATCACAGACTTGCAACAGAATTTTGAGACATTTGGGACTAAAAATGACCTCGGTCATTGGGTTGTGCCTTCAGCTACCACAGGAGGTGACAGCGCACAGCTGTTTCCAAAACAGTTTAGGATTTCTGTCCTCTACTACTGTTACTGGAAAGCTCTTCCAGAATCCCATGACTGATGGCTAGAAGCCTTTTTTTTTTTTCCCCTAGTTTCCAGCCCGAAAATTGATTCTAGATCAGCTTAGTCTCATTCATTTCTCCAAAGAGGTGGTTGCTCTTTAGCACGGAGGGCCAGTGGAAGCTGCAGGTGTGTTAAGATGTCCAGCAATGCTTTAGCAAGTCCAAAACATAAACCCTGTGTTTTTAAACATTCGAGAAAGCAAAGCAAACACATGGAGAGATACATCCAGTGGGAGGAAGGCAGGAAGCTCAGCACAAGTGCCTGCTGCCTTCACCCAATCGTGGAGCATCTGGGATGACATTTCTTCCTTTTATGCAACAAACACCTTCCATCCCAGGGGGATGGGCCAGGCCCCGTCCCACTAGATGGCACTCACTGGTTCTTCCCTTCAAACATTTCAATGGAGCCAGCAAAAAAAAATTAAAATATAAATCTTAGTTGAATCCCACAGCTTTCCCAACATATTCCCTTTAAGACAGTGACCTACCAAAGCCAGGGCGGAGCATGACGGACGGAGGCTTGGGGGGGTGGGGAGGGAATTTGAAGCACCAACCTGGGAGGGAATGTAGTAGCTGAAATTAATATTGCAACCCAAGATTTGCTGCAACATAGCAGAGTCATGCTAATTCATATCAATGGTTGGCTGATCTAGTTGCAAATTAGCAAGAATTCAAGTAAATAAAGAGATATTTATATATATATATATATAATTGCAATAAGTGTAATGCACTTTAACAGTTTACTGACTGGTACAAGGTAAAACTGCACAACAACAGGTAAAGATAAAACTCAGCAAACAGAACAGCTTTGCTCGAAGTGAGGCCTCCAAGAAATGAGGCTTTTTTACTTGGATATGCTTTAGAAACAAAAATGAGTTCTCAGTATTCACCCCTACAGGAAAGGGCATGTACGTTCTGCTCCAAACATATTGGAAACATAATTAAGACTTGCTTTCCTGTATCTTTTAAAGGTTATTCCTTTAAAAGGAATAGTTCCTAACATTCTTTGCAAGTACTAAACATGTTGGCACTGCTTTAAAGCTTCAACAGTGTTTATGCTTTTAAGTTTTAGCTATTCCAGAAAGTTGTCTGGCTTTATCTATAGTGGTACAGCTAAAGATGCTAAAGTGACAAAATGGGGCAAAAAGGCAAGAAACAGGTGATAAACAACATGAAAAGTTGTAATGTTGTATAAAACAAGTCTTTCAAGATCACAATACATTAAAGTGCCATAAGGTTTTATGGCAGTACAAGACTTTAGATTTAAAAAGTCTTAAGGATAGGGGGCAAAGATGAAAAAATCCCCACACTTTTACTTCACTAACCAAAATTGTTACCTCGTAACAACTTCTAGTGTTAATCCCCCTTACTCCACTGGCTTACAGCTGAGAATTTGGCTTCATCACACTCCCTTCCCAGACTTAACCTTGTCTGAAGAGCAGAGAAAAGCGTGAACTCAAACTCAACTCTTTCAAGTTCTGACTCACTTTGCATTTTTCTAAGAAAAGCAGCATCTACAACATTTCTCCTCAACATAATTCTAGGAGGTTTCTGACAATTTTCCAGCAATGATATGCAGCTTTACCCTCCTACCTTGATGCTGTCCAAAACTTGGTATCTCCCTCAAAAATTAACTCCCATATCCCTGACCTACTTTAAGGTGAGTTTGGCCACCATTTCATTGCTCAGGGAGACTGGCACTGACACTGCCAACACCTGGAGAACTCGGAGCTTAATGCCAGGACACCAGGCAACCACACAACGTCGTTATTCAGGTGCCTTGCTCGGGGAAGGCAGCTCCTGACCAGGGAGAAGTTGTACATGAGGATAAAGATGGGATTTTACTGGCAGGTTGTGGATCAGACACAGGAGAAGCTGCTCTGCAAACACTTAATGTGTTAAATGTGAAGGCCCTGCGCCCCCAGAGAACTGAAGAACAACTCCGCGTATTCAGTCTGGTTACAAGTTGTATCCAACAGGCTACGCTGGAAACTGTATCTCACCAGAGGCCAAATCAGCTCTCAAAGGCATTCCTGCAGAAAGGAAGAGCCACAGGAGATTCCCACTTCCACAGAGTTGTCATGGAGTTTTTTGGGGTGCACAAGATGCTTTAAGATGGAACAACTCCTAAGAAACTTCATTAGAGTCCCAAATCTTCTGTGTAGCAAAACATCTGCTCGTAGAGATCCCATTTTCATTCCTCCTGAACACACTTCACGCAAATCAGTTGTCAGAACACAACTAGTGACACGAAACTTCTTTGGCAAAGCAAAACTGTCCATGTAGAAACCAAAACCGGCCCAACAAAGTGCAGGCAGGATGGATAAGAAGCCTCACCTGCTACCACAGGTACTGGCACTCACCTTGGCAACCCCGACGCCGGTGAACCTGGCCTCCAGGAGCTCCTGCCTGCGTGGGTCCAGGCTGTGCAATTCTTCCATCATTTCTGCTGCTACGGGAGAACAACACTCAGATTATGCAATGCAAGGGAAAGGAGAGGCATTTAATATTCTGTGCCACTGATGAGACTTAAAAAGTGCCTGTTCTGCAGCACAACCACGTAGAGAGCATTTTCTTGAAAGAGAAATGCAAGATTACCATGCAATAACAACATGACTTTGCCACCATATTATTGTACTTAAACCATAACCCTGCTGGAGTTTCCTCTCCTCTGTTGTACCAGCCATTTCAAGATCTCTAAATCCAAGAAACCAATTATGTCACATTCTCCCACTGGATGCTTTATTGAAAGGAAAACATGGGACCAGAGTGTTATGACTAAAAGATTCAGAGCTTTTCATCTGTGCTGCATGACTAGGAGAAAAAAAAAGCAACATTCTTTACCCCATCATTTATTTTTGGCCAATCTTGGAAATACTCGACCTCCTCAAACTCCAGATTTCATCTACAACAGCTTTGGCTCTTCCAAGGACAGAAAGGGATTATAAGAAGAAAATAATGCTCATTTAAACCTTTAAATTTATAGGGTAAAGCATCAGATGCTTCTAAAATAACAGCTCTCTCTACATCTTGGATGTGCCTGGGGTATCCCTTGGCAATCCAACACTATGGATGCTTTAGATGAAGGGTTAAAAACCCACCCAGCAAAACTGTGTAAACAGGTTAAAAAAAAAAATCAGGAAACATACAATCCGAATCCTGAACTGCTAAAAAAAATGGGACAAATTTCACTGTTCATTATAACTGTGAATCACATCTTCCCAACTGCACCAATCAAGTTCATTTCCAGAAATGTCTGTTCCAGTTTCATTTTCTGGACTAAGGTAGGGAAGAAAAAAAAAAAGAAAAAAAAAAAAGAACGAAAGAAAAAAAAAAGCCCAGAAACAGAAGATAAAGATTTGCTGTATGAAGAGCATATGCGATGAGGAAAGTTCTTGAAGGGCAGCAAGTGCCCTCTAGAACAGGCAGTGCACAATTGTTCCTTTTATGAACTGTCCATTTTGTCCCCGCCGCTTCCTCCAAACGCTGCGGCTCCAAGTTACAGGGGCAAAGTGAATCCATCCGGGGGCATTCCCGGCTGCTCTCCCAAATCAGCCACAACCCTCAAAAACTAATGGGATACTAAACGTGGTTATCAGACCACCTTATTTCTGCCGAGAGCCCAACAAAGCTCTCTCAGCCCAGTTTTCAAAACAGGAAATCTGAGCAGCGAGGAAAATGACAGACAAGCCACGAAAACGCCAAAGATGTTCAAGCGCTCCCAGGGCTTCTCCCCCCACCGCGGGGCGACCATCCGTGGGGGAACCGCATCCCCACGCCGGGATGCTGCCGTGGGGAAGGGACTGACACAAGCTCCCCCAGCCCGGGGGGCTGCCCCGGCACCCCTGCGGGCAGGGCTGGCATTCCCTGCGGGCGGGGGGATTTCCAGCAGCCCTCTCCCACCCACTCGGGGCGCAGAGCCGAGCGAGCAGCCTTGCCCCGCTGCCAGCTGCTGCACCGCCTCGGCCTCCTCCTCCTCCTCGCCCCCCCAGCCCGGGGCTCTGCAGGCCGTGCCCACCCTGCTCGCCCCCGCGGGGCCGGGCCGGGCCGCGGGGCCTGCGCTGCTCCGAGCCCGGCGAGGGGCCCAGGCCGCGCCGCCGCCGCCCCGGGGCTGAGGCCGCGGCCCTGCCGCCCTGACCCGGCCCCCGCGGTTCTGCCTCTCCCCCACCCACCCCACACGCCCACCCACCCGCCCGCCGGGATGGGGCGCAGGGGGGACCCCCGCGCCGGCCCCGCCGCCCCCCGCAGGGTCTCACCTGGCGCTGCCGCTCCCGCCGCCGCCGCCCGGCCCAGCGCTGCCGGGGCACCGCGCGGAGATCCCGCCGCCGCCGGGGGCACGAG
>JAWWES010000080.1:4102498-4173890 GCA_035583135.1 Lophotriccus pileatus | reverse complement strand
GGGTCACACAGGTGTGGGGGGGCAGCAGTGGGGGGTCAGGGTGGGCCGTGGGGTCAGTGGGGTCTGGGGAGGCAGGAGGTGGTGGGTCACAGGTCTGGGTGGTCAGCAGGGGGTCAAGGTGTATTGTGGTGTTGGGGAGGTCGGGGGGTCAGGGCAGGTCTGGGGGTCAGGGCAGGAGGCATGGGGGGGTCACACAGGTGGGAGGGCAGCAAGGGGTCAGGGTGGGCCATGGGGTCAGGGTTCTGTTGGCATCAGGGGGTGACAGGCACAAGGAGGGGGGTTCAGATCCAGCTTTGGGGTGCGGATCAGGTCAGGGGGACAGGGACATGGCCACCTGAGGGGAGCAGAGGTTGACCTGACCTCCCTTCCCGCCCTGGTGCCCCCACAGTGGGGGTGCAGCTGTGTTGTCCGTGTACCCCCAATTCTTCCCCTCCTCTCCACTCTCCATCTTCCACCCCAGGAGCGACCTCGCTCCCAAAACCACCCTTGCCCCGATGGAGGGTGCACCCCCCTGACTCCCCATCCACTCCCCTCGGGGACCCCCAGCAACGTCCCCGGCCCTTCTTTTGGGGCCGATCCGACATGGAAAACCCGCGTGGGGGAGACACACACAAGCCGGGCGCCCCCGCAGCCCCCGGCACGCACGGCCCGCCCTTTGCAAGGCCGAGGGAAAAACCACACACCAAAAAAACAACCAAAAATTAAAATAACAACACCAAAAAAAAGGCTCGTCCTGGCTGGACCCGAGCGATCCCACCGCGGCTCATCCAGCCCGGGGGCAGGACCCGCTCGCCCCAAGGCTGAATCAGCTTTGCGAAAAAGCAAACAAGAGACGGGGAGGGAGAAGGGGGGGGAGAAAAAGAGGATTGTTGGGAAAGGAAGTGGCCAGGCCTGTCCGAGGGGAGGCAGGCGCGGATTAGCGATGGCACAGGAGGCTCCCGGAGCTCCAGAAAGGAGCCGGGAATGCCGGGGGACATCCGTCACCTCCGCTTTGCATCCAGCGATTTATGGCCGAGCTGGGACCCACCAGGCTGGCGAAAAGGAGGGTGCGGAGAGGGGGGAGCCGGCGGAGCATCGCTCCCGCAAGGCCACGGTGGGGGGAGAGTCGGGATTATTGAAAAAATCGCCGATGAATCGTACTTTTGGTAACTCGGAGCAGCCAATGGCTGCGGGAGCGCTGCCTGCTCGCACAAACCGCGCTTCCTGTGCTTTAATCCGGCTTCTTTTTTTTTTCTTTTCTTTTTTTTTCAGTACAAGAGCCACTCCAGGTTCGGCTCCTGCTCCGTGAGTCCCATTTGCGGTGCACGACCAGTGGCAGGAATTTAATATCTAAATACATTAAAATAAATAAATAAATAAATAAATATGCCTTTTTTTTTTTTTTTTGGTGGGTTTTTTGTGTGTTTTATTTGGATTTTTTTTTTTTTTTTTTTTTTTAAGAAAAAGTCCTGGAGTAAATATTCCATCAGCTGGTAACTAATCACAGCCATTTAGGGGAGCGCTAATTAGGACCACTTGCAGTGAAACATTGTTCAAGGAGGTATAAATTTCATTTGAGCCGTTTCTGTTTGATTTTTGGGTGGAGGGAGGAGATCTGGAAGCTGTTACACCAGTAAAAGGATCGATTCCCCCCCCCCCTCCACCCCCACCCCTAGAAACACCTCCAACTCCCAAAGGACCAGTTCAGCCCCTGAGAGTGCCAGGCAGGAATTGGACACCAGTAACACCAAATCTATGGATCCTTGTGTTCTAGGGGTGATGGAGGTTACTTTGGTCTAATTTTTCCTGTCCTTTTTGGTCAACACTTGTTGAGGTGCTTCCTCCTTCTCCTCTTCCATGCATTGGCAGGGATCACAGTGTCAGGGATCACGCTGCCATCAATATTTCCACTTAAGGCCATCAGAAAAGCCCATGGGCTGTCACAGAATAACAGAATGGTTTGGATGGGAAGGAATCCCCAAGCCCATCTCATTCCACCCCCTGCCATAGGGACACCTCCCACTAGACCAGGTTGCTCCAAGCCCTGTCCAACCTGGCCTTGGACACTTCCAGGGATGGGGACAACCTCAACCTCTTCATTTCCCATTGACTGTTTGCTCACTGTCACTTCTACCACTCACAAATCAATGCCCCTTGCTCTCCTTCCCTCTGGAAGGACCAGATTCCCAGGGAGGTAACAGCCTGCTGGAGAATCCACTGCAGCCGGGAATGTTTTCCAAGACATCCTGTAATTCACTGCTGAGCTCCAGGCCTGACACAGGGCCTGTAGCCACAGCCCTGGGCTCCGGGTCGGGCTGGAGCAGGGGGTGGTGACATCTGATAAACCAACAGATAAGCTGAGGTTGCACCATCCTCCTCCTGTGCCTCGCCCCTCTCCCTGTCCCATGTGCCTCTGGAATAGCTGGGGTTTCCCTTCCCACTTGTAAATCAGGGGTAGGGCACATCCCCTTCAGTACATTTGGGGAAGACAGCAGTCCAGGGGCTCTGCTCTGCTCCTGGACCTCTTCCCTGTCATCCTCGGCCCTACATTCACACTCTTCCCTATTTCTCTGCTGCAAACTCAGCTATGGTTGTCTCCACCTCCATCCTCCAAAGAGCAGCTCAGAGCAACACTTCCAGCTGCAGTTTCCTTTCCAAGATGCCTAAATTGCAGCTCACACCACACATGGCAGCTGGTCCCTCTGTGGCACAGAGGGGGGAGGAATCAACAAGTTGTAACCGTATTTCTGGCCACAAGCAGGAATTTTGGAGCAGCCTTTAAGGGTCCCACTTGCTGTCAGTGGAGAGCCAGGAAGGTACAAGGGATTTTAGGCAAGTTCACTGAACAGCAGCAGTAGGAAAAAGTTACACCCTCCTACAATCCATCAGGACACAGCTCTGAGCAGGGGTGCACCATCCATCCCAGGCTGGTTACAACACTTCTCACTGTGCTGTGCCAGCACATCCAAAACTGGGGTGTCTGGAACAGCAAAGGTCTCCCAGGTAAAAAAAATATAATTATCAGTGTTAAGACACAGCACACTTGGACTATTTTTTATGACATCACCTCCCGTGGGAGCTGATCCCCTGGGCTTGGACTCAGCAGAGAAGTGGTGGATTGTTTGGGGTTTTTAATTCTGTTTTCTAAATAGGAAAAGCCAACTTACTGGAATGTGCTTCTGGCAAGAAAAGGTCGGTTTGTGAGTTTCTGTTTTTACAGGGAAAGGTTTGCTACTTCAAAGTGTCTGGAATATGCAAATAGGTCATCATTTCGCACAGGAAATTTCTGGATTCAATTAAAAATTCTAATGTCAACCTTTAAGATACTTCTGAAAGCCTATAAAGCATCAAAACTCAAACAATGTAAGGTTAGAACCCCAAGATTCTGTTGATGTGGCCTTGATTTTCCCCATCGTATTTGGGAAGAGTTTGTGTGTTTTACCTGCTGGCCCAGCAAGAGAAGGGGCTACCTGGACCTCCAAGAACTCTCATGCAGGAAAACTCCTCCTTCCAGGAGGAGTGATGCACACAACTATTCTGTTATCCCTCTTCTTGATTAAGTTTGTAAGAGCCCTGAGCTCTGGTCCTTTCAGAGGAGCTGGTCGTGAGCAACACATCCACGGCCAACCAAATATTATCTCATCCGTGGGGGCCCGCCAGCCCTCCTCCTCCATGGGCTCTGCCAGATCCCTCCTGGACACCTCGTGCTCTCCAGCTCTGCCATCAGCCAGTGTTAACGCTGCTGATTCCATCCCCTGTGGCAGCTCTCAGCTCCTTGGATGTCAGCGAGATCCTTGGCACGCTGCTGGTGTATCATGTTTGGAAGAACGGCTCGGCTGCCACAGCCATTTTCTCTGTCACTGAATTCAGCTGGAGCAGCTCAGAGCTCCCCTCCAGCAGGCACAGCACGCTCAGCAAAACTGCAGCAAGCCCTGCCCTCCCATCACAGCTCCTCTGCTAACCCAGCAGAGGTTTGACCAACATTTGGTGAGGTTTTACAGGGATTTTAACAGAGCACGTAACAGGTTCCTTCTGCCTTGGATTTGGAAAAGGTAAAATGACAGAAGTCAAACTCCTGATCTTTTAAATGTGGTTTTGGCGAGTTTTCTTTGCCTCTGCTTTTCATGCTTGTGGAATATTCTGGCTGCATTTTTGCCAAGCATTTCTGTGCTGCCACAAGATCTAGAAATCCACTGATGCAAGGTAACACATACCCAAGAGAGCTGAGATTCCTCAGTGACAGCAGGACACTGGAGAAAAGCAATAAATAGTCTGAGCCTTTAAAATGTAAAAGCTGGCAGAAGTGCTCTGAAATCCAAACATTTGATAGCACTGAGAGAAAAAAAACCCCACAACCAAAAACCACAGGAGTTCAGCACTCAACAGGTTTTTTTAAAGATTTAGCACCAAGGGATGCTGTCACCTCCAGGCATCACATCCTGAAGAGGCCAGCCCTTGTCTGCAGAGCAGATTCTGTTGGACCTAACAAGGCACGAGTTGCAAATGAAGATTTTTCTGGACTTGGGGAATTCAGAACATCTCACCCCAGTGTGGATTCAGGGCTTCTGCCACACTCTGAGCATTAAAAGGGTCTTTCCTCATTTTCATTAGGGAGAAAATTGGTATCTGAGCTCCTCAAAGATAACATGCCATCACCTGACTCCCTCCCGAGGCCATGGAGAGGCTCCACCCTCCCACACAATGGAGTTTATCTCTGAGGTTGTTCCTGCCCCTCCCTTTGTCTACACCTTCAGGTGCCCCATTAGGGAGGCTTTGATACCCAAACCCAGTAGGAAAGCATCCAGGTCACAGCCTCCACACTGCAGCCAGCCAAGGGCCCTGATCCAAAGGGAGAGCGTGAACTGCTGCTGGAGGAGGGAGGGAGCTGTGTGCAGGCACCTGGAACTGTGCAGGCACCTGGAATTGTGCAGGCACCTGGAATCACCTGGAATTGTGCAGGCACCTGGAATTGTGCAGCCTCCACGGCCCAGCTGAGGGGAACCAAACCTTGCAGGTAAGAAGGAAACACCTCTGTGTGTCTGGTGCTAGAAACATCCACTGGTTTGAGTTCTGCACACACCTGAAACGATGGGATTCTCCGGAATTTGCAAGTCCTTCCCTGCCCTCACTTGCTCCCAGGTTCCTAGAATACAAGAGGGTTCTATTCTCAGCAGGGTTTGCCCCCTGCTTCTCTTCCTCCTGCATAATAACACCTTCCCTTACAGGGCTTTGGAAAGCCTTAATTAGACAAACTGCTCTGAGATTCGCGTGAGAGGGAAATTAAATCAACATCCTATTGTAAAGCTGGAGTTCCTGCACACACATTTCTCGAAGTACATTCCAACCTTCCTAACGAGGCTCATCTCAGCAGGGAAGAAGTCACTTGAAGCTGTGGAAAAGCCAGACTTAAGTTTTCTAAGCAACCTTGAGCGACCTCTTCCCATCCACCCTTGGCACTGAATGTGGAAAAAAACATGTGGCTGTTTAATTACAGACTGCAGGGACATGGACCTGCCCAGGTGCTGCTCCCCACGTGAGGGGGGGACAGCACCACTCGGTCCCAGGGTGGGGAGGAGGCAGTCTGAGGGGAGATCAGGCAATCTTCTCCCCAGGTGAGGAAAGCCACATCCAGTGACCCTGGAGAAGGGTGGTACCCCTGAGGAGATCCACACACACACTTTTTTTTAATAATGGCCTTCGTAGGTTTGTTTTTCAGAGTGTCCTTCTCTTAGATGGATTGCCTTAAGGTAGGTTTGTTTTTCAGAGTGTCCTTCTCTTAGATGGATTGCCTTAAGGGCTAACGAGCACCATCTTGCCCGGGGAGCTCCCTGACCGGGAATCGAACCCCCGGTCTCAAGGGTACCAGCCCTGCGTCTTAACCACTAGGCCACAGGGGGCTCCCACACACACACTACAGAGGTGTGAGCTTGGCATCTGCGATCTGGGATTGCAAACGAGACCTTCCCACTTCACATGAGCTAAAAACTTTCATATTCCAAAGATTTGGCTGCAATCCCCCAGAACTCCACAGCCTCCACACAACATGGAATTGCAAGAGCTACAGAGGTCCTCTGGACTGCAAAATCAACCTGAACACAGCAGTGACACTCACACTCCACCCCAAACCCAAGCTGCTGTTCCCACGCTGTGCTGGTGCCTGCAGTGAGGACTCTTTGGGGTTATTTAACACCAGGGAGCACAGCTTAGAGCAGCAGGGTCCAAACCTCACCAGGATGTTCTTTCTTCCTGGAAACAGCCATGGACCAACAGGCTTGGGAGCTGCAGGCAGGTGCTGACACGTCAGACTTGCCAGTGAGCTTTGCCATCCCTGCTTTCCAACCACAGCCAGCCCCTGCTCATCCCACTGTGGGTCAAAGACCACACAGGCAAGAATAAAAGCCTTCAGTGGGAGGACACCTCCTGCCATGCCAGGAGGGAAAAGCAGAGGCACACATGGCTCGGATCCCCTCGCCTTTCCCTACCTGTGCTCCAGCCAAGTGGCCAGTGCTGGTGCTCTCCCTCACAGAGGCAGCAGTATCCTATTTAGTTCAGATTAGCACTCAGGGCTGCCTACAAAGGTAATTTCCTGCACTGTGTCCCACTTTCTCAGCAACACAAGCTCCCATTCAGCCAGGCACTTCCACACAGGAACTTACTGCCTTCAGCAAGAGCTAAAAGCACAAACTCCAGAGCGCTGCTGATTAAGCACAGAGCTGACAACTCCTTTTCCTCCAGAGCACCTCACTTTGCAGGAGAGTCTTCCAAAAATTCCTCCCTAGTCCTCGCTTTTCTAGTAATTTTTACCTTGCCCTGAAAACATATGACAACACAGTTAAAATCAGAGTGTTCTGTTGCAATCAGTGTGAGATCCAGCTGACTGACCAGGAGAACAAAGGCTGCATGACTCGGTTTCCCTCCATCTGTGTTTAGAGATGGAAGGATGCTCCCCAAATCCCTTAACAGCCTGAGCCCTGCAATCTCACCCTCACTTCTGGACACTGAACCTGTGCATCTTTCACTTGTGCTCAGGAAAAACAGTTCAGTGCAGTTTGGGTCTGTGATTCCCACAGGGAAAATCGAGTGGGGACAAGCTGGGGCTCATCCCGACGCCAATAACAGAAGGAAGCTCTTCCAGCTTTCATTAGGATGCAGTGCCAGAAGCTGCTGTGTGTACATGGATGTTCCTTCTGCTCACAGCCCTGTTCTGTTGAAATCATTCAGGTCTCATTTATCCTGGAGCTCTACAACTCACAAATGGTGGTGGCATTCCCTGAGAAGATGGAGCTGAAGTATTTGGGAGAGAAGACAATTGTGACTGGTCTCACACGCCCCTGGTCAGAAGAATTTGATAATTACTGTGGTAACAACCGAAATCACTACAAATAACTGCTGTTCCCACTTTGCTGTGCTGTCAGGAAGATCCTGAGAAAGCTCCAATTTTCAGTGGAATTTACAACATACTTATTTTTGAAGTGACAGCATCAGAAATACCCCCCAGCTCCTTGTTCTCTTCACCTCCCCTTCTCCCTCCTGCCACCCAATTTCCAGCCCATCTGTGAAATCAGGATGCTGGGAGAGGAATGAGGTACCTGGGGAGGCAAAGGGTTCTTTGCCATTGACTGGAGCCCTCAGCATCACAGCTGGATCAAAAACCCTTTCTGAAGGACTAGTTCCAAGTCTAAGTCACAGGCTTGATGCCATAACCTCTACATAAAAGGGTTATGTCAAGGGTCAGAATAGGTGGTGATAAAGTTCCCTTCCAGCCAAAACAATCTTGGAATCTCCAAGGAAATCCACCATCCTCTGGCAAGAGCCAGGGCCAGACTTTCCAAAATGTAACAATGCCTGGCTCCAGAATCACCAGGGCAGTGCCAGTGAAGAGCTATGAAATCATCTCTTCTGCCTGGGAGGTTCAACAGGCCACGTTGGCATTGCCTGTGAGCCACAGACCACAGGACTTGGAATGCTGGGAACAAAACCAGAGCAGATATGCTCAGAAAGGCTTTAAAGTTAACCTTACTCTGCTAAAAAGGAAGAGGGGGGGAAAAAAAGAACCACCGAAGGCACTTCAAAGTGGTTTTTCCGCAGTTTGGAGATTTCCTTTGAACACGCTGGAAGGGGTTGTGCAACCCAGCTGGCTCAGCAGGGCCAAGGTGGGAATGGCAGGAGCTGCTGCAAGTCAGGACTGAGGTGCCCGTGTGCGAGGCAAGGCCTGGAGTGGCAGCAGAGCAGCAGCTTCAGCGGGAAGGGCCGGGATGGAGAAGGGAAGCTCACACAGGGTCTGTCTGTAGGAGGCCTGGCTCAGTTCAAGGCCATTAACTTGTTGCTTTCTGAACCCCACCAAGAGCACTGGAAACAAAGGCTGGGCCCTGCTGAGTGATTGCTTAAATACTCCAGCAGAATGGAGAGCATTAAAAAAGGCAAAGAGCCACTTCAGTGGCTCCAGGCTCACGGCACTGCAAGTTTTTGCATGAAGCCCAAGTCAAAGCCAGGCAAGGCAACTGGGATGGAGTCTTGAAAGTAGAAACAAATAAATTACTAGCCTTCATTTTCTCCCATTCTGGAGTTTAAATTTAAAGGGGAGGTCCATCAACTTTACATAAATCACGCTTATAATTAAAAACATATTTTCCTGCGCTGCTTACAAGCCTTTGGATGATTAATAAGGCATTTTTCAAATTACTTTAATTCACACTAATTATTCTGCTTGTTTACCCCAGTCAATAATTTTTCTTCCAGGGAGATAAAGCCATCCTGGGATGAGACCTCCCTCCAGGGACCAAGAGGGAAAGGACCCCAGGGAACTGCCCTGGGGTCCCAGGACCACACGGGAGGTCTGTCACTGAGCTGGGACATGAGACACGGGACGTCCAACGCTCACAGGACTCCTGCTAAGCCTGAATCTGAGCCTGGGTAAGCTGAGGAGACTTCAGCTTGCTCAGCTGCTGCCAGAGGCCTTGAGCTGTGTTTTGCCTAGACCTTGCCTGGGGTGCCAGCCTTGCCAGGGAACCAGACCTGGTAGGTTTAGCATGAAAACACCGCAGTGACTGCACAGCTCCCGGGCTGGGTCAGGTTTGGGCCCGGCAGAAGCCAAGTAAGCTTTGCAAGAGCAAAGCTTTATCTGCTCCTGTTTCATCTTCAGGTGCTGGAAAGGCTCTTGGCCCTTTAGAAAATGCAGTGCAACCAACTGAACAAGAATTCTCTTCCCAGTAATGTGACTCCCTTTCAGCATTATTTAACAGAGTTAGACACATAAAAAAGCAACGGTGCATTCCCACTGCAGCCTTCGTGGTGTGAGTGGATTCCCTGGGCCACCTTTCCCAGGAAGGGCTGAAAAGTCCCACCCAGAAGCCTTCAGGTAGCAGCCAAAGCAATACCTGCAGGGTGACACAGTGCTGCAGAAGTCAGGCACTCCTCATGCAGCCACATGCCCAGCAGGAAGCATTGCTCCAGCACAAAGCAGGGTGTTCCTGCTCCGTCTGTCCAGGGCTCCTGCAGACTCTCCAAAGGCAGCAGTGACACTTCCTCAGCTTTTTCCCCTTTCTCCTCTGGTTCAGGACAGCAGTTATTTCATAATCTAGATGTCTCTAGAGCTGGCAGTTACTCTTGGGCAACTGCAGGCTACAGACATGAGTGTCTGTCTGACAAAACACACACGGGAGCTGCTCTCCAGCCAGTGGTGCACAAACAACACATCTTGTTATTTCATGAAATAAAACAAGGGAGGAGATACCAGCCAAGGCTTTCTCTTCTTCAGAGCTGAGGGCAGGCACTAGTGAGACTCATGGTAACAGTAAAGAAAACTGTAGGTACCTGTTGGTGGCCCAAATCCTTCAGATCAGGTGCTCTGTGCAAGCCTGATTTATATTAATCAAACCAGCACTGAAAAGCATGACCACAAAATTTATTCCAATACCTGTTGTACCACACCCTGAAAATAACAAAAGAAAACAGATAAAAGATATTTGCTGTCAAAGGTGGGGAAATACCTCCACAAAGCCACAATGTTGGCTTCCTCTAAGGAGTTAAACAAGACTGCAGAAATTAAATATTCTGCAGATTCTGGATCAAAGACAAGTGCCTTGTCTGCTTGGGTTTGGCACATCACCATGACAGGGCAGTTTGTGACCTGGGGGCTGCAGCCAGCAGAAAAAGCAGGTAATTATTTATAAACCCTGGTCCCATGGGCTGCTTCTGATATGCTGCATTCTGAAGGTGCCCCAAAACTGGCACCAGCCCTGAAACCTTTGAAAACCTGAACCCTACCTGACAGGAATGTATAGCAGCTGAGCTACAGTGTGCTGGTTCCCTGGGTGGACACCCCTGTGGACACTGAGGGCAAAGCAGCAGCACCTCCTTTCTCCACAGGTGCTCTGCACACCTCGAGGCTGGCACAGAGAAACCCCCCTGGTCTCAGTCCCTGCCCTCAGATCAGTGTTTTAACTCGTGGATTGGCACAAACCTGAATGACCAGAGCAGAGTTGCACGAGATAAGCTGGCCAAGGGGTTCCTATCAGTGACCAGCTGCAGAGAAGAGCAGATTCAGTGCCTTTGTATGTTCTCTGTTCACAAGACATGAGTACACAAGACAGAGGTAAGGCCAGAGCTCTGCTGTTTCATGTGGAAATCCAGAGTATGAGTGACTTGCTACTCAATCTTGCTCAGCTGCTGGAAGACGCCAGGACCACTTCTTCAGCTCTTAAAACCATAAATAATTTCAAGCATGACCTCCCCAGGCTCAATCCTCAGCCCAGTTCTCCTCAACATCTTCATTAATGACTTGGATGCTGGAGTTGAAGGAACACTTCAGGAAGTTTGCTGATGATGCTAAACTGGGAGGAGCAGTTGATGCCCTCCAGGGCAGGGAGGCCCTGCAGAGAGACCTCCACAAATCAGTCAGAGGGCTGGGAATCACCAACCATAGGAAGTTCAACAAGGGGAAGTGGCAGATTCTGCCCCTGGGATGGACACACTGGGAATGAGAGGCTGGAGAGCAGTGCAGGGAAAGGGCCCTGGGGGTGCTGGTGGGTGCCAGTTGGCCCTGAGTCAGCAGTGCCCTGGCAGCCAGGAGGGACATCCCTGTCCTGGGGGCATCAGGGAGGGGATTGTCCTGCTCTGCTCTGCCCTGGGGCGGCCTCACCTGCAATACTGAGGCAGTTTGGGGGGACACAATATAAAAAAAAGACATTAAACCATTACAGAGTCCAATGGAGGCCATGATGACGGGGAAAGGTGTGGAGGAGAAGCCTTATGAGGAGGCTGAGGGCACTTGGTTTGTTCAGCCTGGAGGAGAACGTCACTGGGGTCTGCAGCTTCCTCCTGAGGGGCAGTGGAGGGGCAGGTACCGATCTCTGCTCTCTGTGACCAGTGACAGGACTTGAGAGAATGGCTGGAGCTGTGTCAGGGCAGGGTCAGGTTGGATCTCAGGAAAAGGTTCTTCCCCCAGAGGGTGGTTGGCACCGAACAGGCTCCCCAGGGCAGTGGAGACAGCACCAGGGCTGTCTGAGTTCAAGGAGCATTTGGACAACGCTTTCAGGCACATGGTGGGATTCTGGGGTGTCCTGTGCAGGGCCAGGAGTGGGACTCAATGATCCTGATGGTTCCCTTCCAACTCAGTGTGTTTTATGACACCTAAAACACCCCTTGGTCCACTCTCAGGGCGTTCATCCTTAGCAGAACTCACTTGCAGTGACAGCAGGCACTGTACAAGGCACGGAGGTCCTGGGTGTGCAGGACTCCATCAAACCATGTCTCCCTGGCCAGGGAGAGGCTCCAGCCCCACGTGCCAGGCCGTGCCTCAGGGCTGGGGGGCGGTGGGTCTGCGGTACTTGCACTGGATCCACACCCGGTACATCGTCATCTGCTTCCCACGGTTCACCTGCAGCCGCCGATCCACCAAGTTCTGGATCTTCTCCAGCCCAGCTGTGGTGAAGAGCTGGTCTAATTCATCTGGAAGCAGAGAGAAGGACACTGAGGAGGCCATAATTCCTTTAACTGACAGCTGCTCACGCTGAGGGCTGAGCTGTGCTGGAGGGTGGGCCAGAAGAAACTCAGCAGCCTCACCCTGGCAGGGAAACGATCCAACAAGAGTCAACTACTGTTCCAGGGGGGTTTAACATCACAGTTTCTCAGGTTTTCCTTCTAGCAAGGAAGGAAAGAATTATTCAGAGTACAACTAAAGTTAGAGAAGCTTGACAATGAAAACAGCAGCAGTTTCACACATGGGCATTGCCTCTAGTAACTGATTAAGGAGCATCTTCTGACAAGTAGGGACAGATCCATTCCTTCCCCTTCCCTCTCCCCCTCCAGAGGAATTTCAGAGTCTGCAAGAGCAAAGAACAGGATCAGACCTACGCCTTTAAAGGGTGGCAGTAAGATCTGTGCTGTACAGGCTGGAGGGGAATGGGATTCATTAAGGCTAAATTTGGGGGAAAAAAAAAATCCTTAAAAACCACACCCTGTTGGGGCCCAATCAAAGCAGTGAGAGCCCTGGAGGCTTCAGCACTTCCACTGGCAGGTATTCCTGACCAAGCAAATAAGTCTCAGAGTGCCCCAGCACAGTGGCTGTGGGCAAAGCCAGCCCCAGCCCTGCTGAGCAGCAGAGAGCTCGTTCCACGGCAGCCCAAGGAGCACGTGGTTTGTGTGGAGTTTCTGGAGGAAAGGGCTGACAGGTCCCAGCTTGTGCTCCTTTATCAGATGCTTTCCATTGTGAGGTGTTTGCCAAACACACATTAAACATTAACTTTGTTGTGACAAACACAACTTGAGCAGTGGGGAAGGGAACGGTTCGACGCGGTTGCTCTAACACTGCTCTAACACTGACCAGGCACTGACTGGAGCTGCAACTGGGGGTAAACTGGGAGAAGAACACACCCCTGCTAACAGCAGGCAGCAGCACAACTTGAAGGGTGCCTCAGCTCCTTGCTGAGCCACACCCTTCTGATTTCCTCACAGGAGAACAGGAATATTAAGGGAAGTTCCTCCAAGCGGTGTCCAACTCCCTCCATCACCTGCAGGCAAGACTCAAGGACAGCTCCTCCAATCCCACCCCTCCCAGGGTAGCAAACACTCCAGTTTGTCTCTAAAAGGATTTTCCACTAAGGAATTCACCATACTTGCACCAGGAACTGACAAACCCAGGTTCAACTGGGAGACAATTAACAGTGCTCCAAGAAAGACAGGGCTGGAAACAGTTTGTGGCCAAACTTGAGGGCAGAGGGACAAGAAGCGGTGAGGAGAGTCAGAGGGATGTTTTTGGATAGTCAGAGGGATGTTTTCAAGCCTCCTACCTTGTGTGAAGAAGTAGACTCTGGTGCCATCACCTCTCACATAGAAGTTTTCAGACAGACATTGACCTGAGGGCAAGAGGGATTTAAACAGTTACCAACTATCCCTTAAAGATCAACAACCGCCATCCAACAACAGGCACATGCTGTGCTTCCAGGGAATCAATGAGCTGCCTGCACACAGGGCAGACAGAGCTCCAGAGAAGCATCACCCACCAGTAGATGTGGCCAGAGCTGCCAAGGGAAGAGGAAATACCTTTCTTAAACCGAAGCTGGGCCAGGTCGTATCGGCCGTAATCCCGTAACAAAATCATCCCCCCTGGTTTCAGGAGGCGGCTCAGTCTGGTCACAACGCTCTGCATCCTGAGGGGGGAACAAACCAGGAGTGCTCAACAGCTCAACATCCTGCAAAATGATGCTTGTTTCCTTCCAAAAAGATGGGATAAAGTTTCAACTTGACATATAGGTATATAGGTTTCAATTTGGTATAAAGAGCTACCCAAAGCCAGCGCGGTTCTGAGCTCTCCCAGTCTCAAGTGGGTTGATTTGGCCTTTTTATTTCTGACAGTCCCTAATTCCAGGGTACTTTTTTTTCCTACAAGGATAACAAGCCTGCCACAGTAGGGATTAACTGCTCTCCTTTGCTGATTACAAAAAGATCTCCCCTGGTTTATGTATAAAAAAGTAGTATGTGAACCTGAAGAAAAATGCTGTGTAATAAAAGGGAACAAAAAGAGAGACTAATATAGGTTGTAACACTGTTACAGTAAGATCACAGCACTTTGCTTAACTGTTTTCTCAACCTGTCCCCTCCCTTCTTGCCACCTCCCATGTGAGAAATTCATCCACCCTTTGAGCCTGAAAATCCAGCAGAGGATTCTCCACACAGGTGCTGAGTGCTCAGCCTGGCTGAGGTTCAGAGCAGTGACCCCAGCAAGGCACCCCCTGCAGCCACTTGGCACTTCAAAATCACACCTGTCCTCTGCCACAACCTGCTACAACATCAAGCACCTGCAAACTTCATTTACAGAGGCTTCATGGAAATCTGAAACAGAACAAACTTTAATTTTACTTGACATGAGACTATTGAAGAGCTCCAGTTGTAGGAGAATTACCTTCTGCAATCACAAAGATCAAAACTTACTTCTCTGGGAGAATTGCTGAGAGGACAAAGATAAGAATAACAATGTCAAGACTCTCCTCTGGCATTGGGAAAGGACTTTGGTCATTGCAGAGGTCATGGACAAAGGCAAAGCAGCGAGAAGAATCATATTCTGCATTGTTCTGTAGTTGAAGGGAGAGAAATCAAGAGCATCAGTAGCAGACCCTGACCTCAGTATTGCTGGACATGGAGCATTTTAACTTTCACATCATCACATGGTGTGTCCAGAGATCTGTTCCAGCCTCACTGGACTGAGGCAGATGGGGTCAGGTAGGTTAGGCAACAACAGGGGTGAAATGGGAAAAAATGAGTACACACAGGAGATTTACAAAGAAGTTGGTTTTGTTGCAGTCAGGCAATCAGCACTGCCAAAACCCCAAACTGGATTCAGGCTTTATTGCAATTTTAAGGTCAGATTTTCCACTAGCAGTGGGAAGAAGTGAGGGATTTATATTGTTAAATTGGAAACCTTTACATAAGTGTGAGCATCAGGACCCCTCCCTGCATCACTGAGATCAATATTCATTTCACCTACAAGCAGATATTCCTCATACCCCAAATAACAAACCTGGCTCCCTAAAACTACACTCTCAAAACCCACATTTGGGCCTCTGTAAGAAGTTGTGCATTTTTCTGAAGCTGCTGCTGTAAGAAGTGGTTGTGTCAGGAGGATGAAATGGGTGCTGCCTCTGCTGCTTTCTCATCTCACGAAGTGACTGATGGCATTTGGTACCTCCTATATTCTCAGTTCTGCTCTGACCTGAAATTTGTTAGCAGCTTTTGTCCTTTGAGTAAATCCCAGCCTCCTGCTCCACAAACAGGCTCCCCCCTCAGCAGTCTGTGCTGGGGCAACCAGACCACATTCCCAGAACTGACAGCAACGCACACACACAAACCAAAACCAGCTTCAGTTCCTGTTAAAAAATAGCCTGAATGTTTTCAAGGTTCAGCAGTTACTCAGCTAAAAGAGCACTGGATTGAGAAAAAGTACTGCCAAGCACAGGGGGAGAAAATCTGCCTGACTTGTCTGCTGCCAGTGTGACATTTTGAGAACTTCAACTTCCCTCATTCCTACAATCTTTGATGGCTCATTTTCCAGATTTAGGGTCAGCAGCAGGGCTGGCTAAAAACAGAAAGCTGCCAGCATAGCCAGAGAGCTGCTGGAAGCTGGGAGAGATTTGTGTTAACGGGCAATTGGCCCCAGGTACTTCCCACTGTTTCGATACATCACCCCTGAGCTTACCTGGACAAGATCCACAGCTGTTGTAGAAAAATCACAGCAATAAACAAACAGGCCTGGGTCACTGCAAAGGAAGCAGAGAAACTCATCATTTCTATCCAGCAGTTAAGGAGTGTCTCAAATGCAGAGGGTGCAGAACTGGGAGCCTGGGCCTTAGTCTGTGTAAAATTTGGTGGATCCCATTGTTCCTTTATGCCCTCATATGGAACTGCTTCCTTTTCCTTCTGGAAACAGCAAGTGGGAGACAGCAAATGTGAATGTTGTGTATGTATTTACAGTGAGTCACATTTTTTTCCCCTGAATCTACTTTAATAACAGACCCTTTATTAAGATTATTGTTACATTTTCTTTGCATTAAAGGAGAGAGATGTGAAAAATGTGGCAAGTTTAATGTAAATTACTCCTAGATAGATGGAACACTTCTGAAAACACATTGAAAAATTATTCAAAGTATCACAGAAACAGAAATCATAGAATCCCAAGATGGGTTGGAAGGGACCTTAGAGCCCATCCAGTGCCACCCCTGCCACAGGCAGGGACACCTTCCACTAGCCCAGGGTGCTCCAAGCCCAGTCTAACCTGGCCTTGGACACTTCCAGGGATCCAGGGGCACCCACAGCTTCTCTGGGCAACCTGTGCCAGGGCCTGCCCACCCTCACAGCCAACAATTCCTCCCCAATATCCCACCTAACCCTGCCCTCTGGCAGTGGGAAGCCATTCCCTGTGTCCTGTCACCACTTACTTGTTGGTTTGTAAAATTGGGAAGACTGTATTCCCAGCCCCACAGCCAACCTGCACAGACAAAGCAGATGTACACAGTGAGAATAATTCCTTCAGCACATCCCATAATTTCAAATCATCCCTCTACAGCCAGGCAACAAAGAGAACCTCCTGAGTCCCAGCTGAGCGTGGCAGTGACCATTTGTAACTCTCCCTGCAAGGTCTGTGTTCAGCTCTGAGGAGCAGAATTCCTCTTGTGGAAAACACTAAGCAAGTTCTTGTGGAAATCTTACTAACAAACTGTATGTTGTTTCTCTCTCCAAGCTGTTTTTGCTGGAATCCCAAGCATAACAAACCAGTCTGAGTCACTGAAACACTGGCAAAGGCCACGGCTGAGGTACATTCAGTGCCACAGAGATCCGGAGCCGTGGAGAAGGGAAGTTTGCTTTACCCTAATTACATCCTGCTGTTTCAGAGTTTCCTTCACTACATGGCCCTTCCTCAAGTTACAACCAGGCCCACAATGATTCTGCCTTATTATTCCTTCTATTTGTTGCCATTTGAAGGGAAGATGATGGCTCACACCAGTGGGTTTGGGGAACTGGCCTCTGAATGTTTATGGAATCAGTAAAATTGGAACAGACTGAGCAGAAAACAGGGTTTGCAGTGAGAGATGTTACTGAAGGTGCTCAGGTGAGACAGGAAAACCACAGTGATAATATCAAAGTCTGATAAAGTCTCCAAACCTCAGGTTACATTAAAATATCAAAAGGACAGTTCACACTAACTCTCCCTGGAAGGGCAGGACTTCCATTAAATACAAAGTACTAAACAAATCCAGCAATATCTGCAGTGGACAAGTAGAGGTGGCAGAGCAAAAGGTCACAACCAGTTGTCAGGAGTCCAGTACTTAAAATTCCCACAGATTTCTCTGGGACAAAGCCTGTATCAGTCTGGGATTCCCTGTTATCACATGGGCCATAAGGAACAAACCCGAGAGCACCTTTACATTCTTGGCTTCACTGCTTCGTTTCACACCTCTCAAGGCAAACAGGAGTCAGCACAAAAGATGAATGACAAGGGAAAACCTTATACAGACAAGTAAAAGAATCAGTTCCTTCTGAGGATGACTTGTAAATGCTTGCTTGGACATCTGGTAGCAGTAGCTTGGCTTTTAAACTCTGAAACTTCTTACAGTCCTTGTGCTCTGCCAGCTCAGAGTCTGAACCAAAAGAATCCCAACAGATTTAGTTCAGTTCTGAGCTGCCCTCTGGTTTTTGCACTTTGGTGCCTCAAGGCAATCACCCACTCCCTGTTTGCCAGTGATCCATATTTTTCTGTCCCAGTCACACTAACCCTGATAACAAGGGACAGTTTGGTGTGGGACTCTGATTTCCAGCTCTCACCTCTAACACACGGTAAGATGCAGCTGACCCTGGGTAATGTCCATCCCTCTGGTTCAGCTCCCTGTGCTCCTGTGCAGCCAAGTCCTCTGTGCACATCCCAGCTGTGCTTTGGATCAGATTTAACTGACCCTCTGTCCTGGTTTCCAGTGGGCAATGTCCATTTTCACACCTTCCCAGCCCTTCGCTGTTGGATCCTTCTTTGGCACTAAATTCATGCAGAGAATCCCCATTTTGGCTCGAGTTCCTGTTGGGTGCCAGCTCAGGAAATTCAGTGAACAGCCAGTGCCTGTCCTTGAAGAAGCCATTTTCGTGGATTTTATAGAAGTCATCCCAATATCTCTTAGCATTCACCTCGTATTCCTCTGTGAACACAAACAAAACCATCATCAGCTCTCAGGGTTGAAGCAGGTCAGACAGTGAGGGATCACTGCAGACTTCTCTGCTTTAATAAGGAAGATTATTGACTGAAAAGCACCTTTATTTAAATTTTCCATCCCACATAAACACTCAGGTTGCCTCCTCACAGCCACTTTGTTAGGACAGAAAAGGGGAAAAGAGAGAGAAGAGGAAACCCTGAGTCTCCTGGTAGGATTTAAAGGAAGCTGGCAACAGAAAAAGCCTCTCTGAAGGACACTGGAATGAAGAAATCCAGGTTTTATTTCCATCTCTAGCACTGACTTGGTCAGTTCAATGGAAAAATTCATTTGGAGCCTCATGACACTACGAGTGAAGCACTTCCAACTCCAAAGGAATTCTGAGAGCCTCTTTTTTCAGATGGAGAGGCAGAATAATTAGCCAACCCCACAGGCCTGGCAGAAAGCTCAGTTTGCAGAATCCTCCCAGATTCCAGCACGTTTTCCACAAGTCTTGCTGCAGTCCAGTCTGGAGCACTTTGTTTTCCACAGTTCTGTGCTTCTCTGAATTAAAACAAAGAAGTGACCACTAAAGTAACAGTGGAGAGCCAAGGTGGACAGGCTAAAGGTGATCAGAAGGAACTCCAGCAGCAGCATTTTCACACCAAGTGGGTCATTCCAGGAGCAGGATGAGTATTCCAGGGAGCTGGAATAACTCTTACCAAGCCACGGCCTAATGAAATTCCAGTCACCTGCAGAATTATTTCCACACATTCCCCAGATTTCAAACCAAGTGCAGTTCTAGGGGAACTATTTCTTCCACGGGAAGTTAAAAATCCAAGTGGCTTTCTGAATCCTCAACGTGATGAGTTGTCTGTCCTGGGGATTAAGGACCTAATTACAGCACCTTATGCTTGGAATCACCTGATCCCAGCTGCATTCCAATAACCTGGAATTCCTCAACCATCCCTGCCCAGCAACAAGTGCGTTACTGAACAAAGCTGGTTGGAGATCACTATCACTGCCTGAACTGCAGCTTATTTATTAAGGCTTTTAAAAGCATATAAAACTGTTCAGAAGATCTCTGAAGGGAGCCAGTCAAGTGAACCCAGAACACCTGGAAAACTATGTAGCCTCAGCCAAATATAGACAAAAATGGCTTTAACAAAGAAGCACAAGTCAGTCATGTATCTATTTTTAGTAGGATCTATCCCTGCAGCACAAAGAGCTATATATATAAAAATAATCTCTTTACCTCAACTACAAGGATTTTCTCCTTTTAAGAAGCCCTGTCCTTAAACCCCAAGCCAAAAGAAATTTTAATGTCTGATATTAGACCAGGGCAGAGAGTTTGTCCCACGATCCCACTGTAGGTCCCAGTGAGCAGGGACAGGTCAGTTCAGCATTTTCAGGGAAAGAACTCCAGGCCTGCTGATGCTGGAAGAAGTGTTATTGATCCACAGTCTCCTGAATTGTCATGCATTAGTAGGGACACAGGAGGCTGCTGGGGCTGGAAATGCTCTTTTCACCTCTCAAAAACACAAAGCCCTGATTCCTGCCTGTCCATGACGATCCCATGACAGCCTGACTGGAACGGGATGCTGCTTATCTGAGGTGCTGGGACAAAAGTCCAGCCCAGCCAGCTTGGCTTACCCACATTTTTGCCACAGGACACTGGGCTCTTCCTGTGTTAAACTATTGTGAAATTCTGCTGGCTGCTGTTGAACAGCTGTTACACCCCAACCCACCCCAGGGGAAGCTTTATTTAAAGCTCATCGACTCAGAGCCTGGTGTTTTCAAAGCACCAGAATAAAGGAGCAGGAACAATTTAAACACAAGAAATCAAGGGCTGGCTGACAAAGATCACGCAAGGAACAGACTGAAAGCAAATAAATGACCATATTAATTGTTTAGGCTGCCTTTCAGCCAGAAGAGTTGCCATCACACTTGTTTCAGCCCCTTTTTTGTGGTATGATCTCATGGGGGACATTGGAGTGGGAGCCAGATTCCTCCAGAGGCTTTCCTGATAAGGACTCCTGTCTTTCCTGCTTGACTTTGTAAGGACACCCCCAAAGCCAAGCCCACCCTCCCCCCCTCACACTGCACAAGGAGGGCAAACAACAGGAACTGTTCACAAAGGGCATGAAGAGAACCCTGAATTTCACAAGGGCTAATTATGGAACCTCAAAAGGAAACCAAGGAACTCTTCCACTTCTTTCTTTGTTCACAGCCAGGAGACACATCCTCCACACACCCCAGAGAACTCCTCTCCTCCTTCAGAACAGATCCTGACAGCCCCAAGAAGCGCACAGAATAAGACAGCCCTAATGACCAATAGCCTGCCTTTGTTCTCCCGCTTGGACATTCTGATTCTCAAACTCCCAGACCCTTCAGGCACATTTTCCTGGGCTGCCTTCCCTACTTTTCAGCCATCCCATTGTCTCCACATGCTTCCCAGTGAATAGCAACCATCAACATTTGACTGGCCTCCATTGTTCAGGCTGGGAAATACATCATGGAGCCCTGACAAAGTGCTCCAGCAGCAAATTGCTCCCCAGTTTCCTGGTTGTCTATAGGTTCTCAAAGCATGACAGGCAGCACCCTTTAATGCTAACCAGATTGGAAAAGGACCCCAGCACAATGGGCATCACAATGGGAACTGCTGGATACTTCTGGGAGTCCAAGAAATTAGGAGGGTTGTTCTTTGGGATAATTGAATTTGCTATTGTGAGCGCGATTGGGAGCTATATGGAAGTGTCTCAAGAGCTCCAGCAGTGCTGAGCTGCATCTGAAGGGTGACACACTCCATTTAATGGGAACAAAGGCAGCAGATCCATCCTAGGGCTCGGCAGGGCACAACAATATCATCACCAGACAAGTTTCCTGTCACACCAAAGAACCATTTCACCATCACTTGAGGGACTGGATGGTCTCTGACAGAGTGGAGAGTGACAGAGCTTGATTCAGACTCAGGCAAGCTCCACATTTTGGATGTATAAATATCCCCTGAGCCAAGCAAAATAAAAATTTGGGAATCCCTTTGCTGTCTATGTGATGATAAACACTTTCAGGAGAAAACTATTTCTTTTCTGACTGTGATTGAATCACTCTCATGCTGCTTGTTAACTCTGTAGAGACAGATATGGACACTACCCCTTTTAAGAAGAAGAACTGATCTTGCTTTAGGATCACTCCCCAGCAAAAGGAGACTGACTTGGAAGTTGAGCTTTAGAAAGCAAAAGCAAGTAAAGGCAATAACTCCACAATCAAAGAGGTTTGGTGACAAGGAACACAAACAAGTATTTAAACACACACAACACCACAAAGCAGCTCAACCCAAGGTGACTCCTCCCAACCAAGACCACGTCTGTTCCAGAGGGATGAGTCTCTGGAGAAGGTGGAGGAGCCACAGAGAGGTAATTTAAGAGCAGGAAGGTTCCTCCTCCGCCATTTCCCATGGTCAGCAAGCAGGTAAAGCATTCTGAGTGAGTGGGGAGGGGGCAGGGGGGGATTGATGATGCTGCTGAGGTGGCTCTGGCTGCTGTTCCACTCCTGGGGCACAGGCCAAGCCCGGCAGAGGAGACTCTCCAACAGTACCTTGTTTGTCCCGTGGCAGTAGCTGGGAGCTGTTCTCCTGGACTTTACTCCTGGCACTGGCTTCCTGCTCTTCTGACCACTCCACATTATCCCTGTGGTGAAAAAGGAGATGAACTAGAGCTGTAAATGGGCAGAGAGAGGAGAAAAACTGAGAGGGGGGGAGGGAGGTGTGATCCCCAAATCCAGCACACCAGCTGTCAGCACGTGAGGCTCCTGGTCCTGAAGGAGCTGCACTCACGGAGCTGCAAGGAAAGGGATCCTCAATCTGCCCCTCATCCTTTTCCCTACTGGACACTCAGCCAAAATAAGAAGGAATAAATCCCTGCTACAAAACCACCAGAGCACTCAGAAAGCTAAATTGTTCTTCAAGTTAAAGCAAAAAAGGGCAGCGGGGTTATTTGGAAGGTAACTGGTAAATTAAACCCAATTATGAGGAAAATATGCAGGAACCTTTAAAGCATTAAGAATTATTAATAAGTTCAATGCACACACACACGGCTGTGCAGTCATTAAAGTGATTCACTGGGCTTTTTTTTTGGTTCATTAAAACAAGTGAATGAAAAGCAGAATATAAGGAGCAATAAGCCCAGTTCTGGCCTCAGGAGGAATGAGCCTTTCAACTCACTAAAACAAAGATTTAAATGTTAAAAAAAAAAGCTGGATTACTAAGAGTTTCCACGGGAAAATTGAGGCCATGCTTTTGTAAGGTACCTTTGGTACAGAAGAGTCCCAAAAGCAACAACAGGCTGATACATGTAAATATTACCTTGTTACAAGTGAAACACGCCCAGTTCTTCACAGGGTATAACAGCCAGAGACCAAAAGTGGATCTATTTACTTCAAAAATGCAAAATACCTTCAGTTCCCAGCGAATTAGAGACTCTGGGTGCTTAAAACAGCTGCTGTAGCCAAATAAAGAGCTCCTGTTCCAAGCACACACTTGGCACAACCCCACGGGTGAAACGGTTTCTGGGAGGAACTGATTCAACTTTATTAACCACAGCAATTAAACAACTGCAGCAAAGCAAAAACAACACATCTGCCGAATCAGGAGAGCCTGAGGAATCCCCACTGCTGTGGGAAGAGCACAGAACGGCTCAGGATCCTCCTGGGGACCAGTCCCAAAGGGTCAGGACACCCCAGGGACCAGTAAGAAGGCTCAGGACCCCCAGGGGATCAGTCCCAAAGGGTCAGGACTTCCTGGGAATCAGTTTCCAAGGCTCAGGACTCCCCAGGGATCAGTCCCAAAGGGTCAGGACCCCCCAGGGGACCAGTCAAGACAGCTCAGTACCTCCCAGGGTCGGTCCCAAAGGATCAGGACCCTCCCAGGATCAGATGGATCTAGAATGGCTCAGGACCCCTCGGGATCAGTCCCAAAGACTCAGAACCTCCAGGGGACCAGTCACGAAGGCTCAGGACCTCCGAGCACCGCCCGCACAGGGCAGTGCCCTCCTGCCCCTCCGGCAGCGCCCAGCCCGGGGGCGCCGCTCCCCGCCCGGCCTCCCCACGCCCACAGCCCCCCAACCCGCTCCGGGGGCGAGCGCGGACAGCGGGGTCGGGTCCCCGCGGTTAGGTCGGGGCTGGGCCGTCCCGCAGCGCTCGGCCACAGGCCCCGCCAAGCGGGCACGGCGAGGGCTCGCCCCGGGCGCCCCGAACGCACCAGGCGTTGTGCTGGAAGAGCCGCGCGGGGTCCGTGAGGAGGCGCTGCCCGAAGCGCCGCCGCTCCCGCTCCGCGCTGGGCGCCGCCATGACGGGTCGGGGCCGCCGCTTCCGCTTCCGGCGTGGCCCGACCCGAGCGGGGACTGCGGGCCGGTCACGTGGGGCGGCGCTGAGGGAAAGGGCGGGAAAGGGCCCCGAGAGCGGCTTTGGCGGAGTTTGGGTGGAATTTCACTGACAGTGGGGTGGGCAGGGACACCGAACATCAGCCAGGGACACCCTCCACTAGCCCAGCTTGTGTCATCCTGGCCTTGGACACTTCCAGGGATCATCATTCTTGCAGCTCCTTCAGGTCCTGCAAGGCCACAATCAGGTCACCCCAAAGCTTCTCTCCTCCAGGCTGAACAATCCCAGCTCTCCCAGCCTTTCCTCCCAGCAGAGCTGCTCCATCCCTCTGAGCATCCCTCTGGACTCTCTCGCTGTGCTGTTCCCAGGGCTGGAGCAGCTCTGTAGGGGGGTCTCACCCGAGGGGGGCAGAGCCGACGGGAACCCGCATGGGAGGCAGGGAATTAAATCTTTATTTTGCTTTACTTGTGTACAGGGCTGTTGCTTTCCCTGTTTAACTGTCTTTCTCCCAACCCACGAGCTTTTCAGTTTTCACCCTTCCAGTTCTCTCCCCGATCCCACTGCTGGGGGGGTGGGGGACAAGAAAGATGGAGAGAGACTGTTTACAAGGGCCTGGAGTGATGGGACAAGGGGGAATGGCTTCAAACTGCCAGAGGACAGGGTTAGGTGGGATATTGGGAAGGAATTCTTCCCTTTGAGGGTGGGGAGGGGCTGGAATGGATTTCCCAGAGAAGCTGTGGCTGCCCCATCCCTGAAGTGTCCCAGGCCAGGTTGGACAGGGCTTGGAGCAACCTGGGCTGGTGGAAGGTGTCCCTGCCCGTGGCAGGGGGTGGCACTGGATGGGCTTTAAGGTCCCTTCCCACCCATCCTGCGATTCCATGATTTTGTTCCTGGCTGAGATGCGGGCAGTGCTTACAAAGGAAGGCACGGGGGTGGGGTGGGGGGGAAACACCTCTTGCTGAATTTTGCGAGGCTTCTTTCTGCCGCCCCCCCCCCACACGAGGGAGTCCCAATCCACCCATCCGCGCGTCCATCCCGGCCGTGCAGTCCCTGCGCTCCCGCGGGTGGCAGCCAGAGGACAAAAGAGGGCGTTCTTGGGCCGTGGAAACAGCCCAGCCCCGCTCAGCGGAGCCCCCTCGGCTCCGCACGGCCCCGGCCCCCGAGGGGCTCCAGCGCCGCAGGAACGCGGTGGCCTTCCCAGCACTGCCTCTGCAGGGCAGGCGTCGGCTCTGCGGGTGCCTTCGGGTGTCCAACCAGACGTAAAAACATTTCTAGGAATGTTATCTTGGGGCCCCCTGTGTTTCGTGCGAGTTGTTACAAAGGGCACAAATACCCCGGTAAAAGGAAGGGGGGCTCTCCCCTCTCTGTCCCACAGCGCTGAGGCAGCTCACCTGATAATCTGAAACACTTCTCCAGGGTAAAGCTGTCAGCTCCACCCACTTCCCAAAGATGTTGAAGAGGAGGATTCCCCTGGAATCGACAGAATTGAAGCTGCCCGAGTCACTTTTCCCAGGGGCTGAAGAGGAGAGTGGTCAGAGCCTTGTCCTACCCTCCCAGAGCTCAAAGGGAGCGGAGATCCCAGCAGTCCCAGATCTGGACAGTTATGCCGTGGGGGTCCATCCCCATTTTTTGCTGAGTGCTGGCTGGGTATCTGGCAGGGAGGACAATTCCCTGCAGTTTATCCTTAGCCAAAGAAGGTAAGGTCACCTCCTGGATCCCACCTGGTAAGAGAAGAGCTTGGCCTCTGCTCTTGCAGCCAGGAACATCTGGAAAAAGGGGAAAAAGTGAGAATCTGGACTGACTTAATTGGGCACAACCCCCCAGCAGAGCATGATGCCTCTGTGGCACTTGGGGCTACAAAAATAAGGTACAAGACCCTGCTGAGACAGGGGAGGAGGATTTTACTGCTGGCGGGCAACAAGCCCCTCACCCCCAGAGACTCCTCCATGGTTATCCCATGTGGGTGGGAACCCACTGCAGTGTGTTAAGGGATTCACTTGCCTGGTGTTAGCATCATGTCCTCATCACCTGACAGGCACCAGTACAGGCATGCAGGAGCCTTTGAACTCATCTGTTGCTTTCCAGAGATTTCTAGGCTTCCTCCAAGGAAAAAAGACCTCAGAAGCTCTCCTTATCTCCCTGTGGCCTAAGGCTTCCAGCTTCCCCTTGCTGGGCAGGTGAACCCCACTGGCTGTGGAGCCCAGGATGGGGTTGAGGTCCTGGGTCTCACCTTTGTACCCCGAGGAAGGGCCTGGGCAATATTTGAATGGAGCAGGGTGTGTTTTCAGCAGCAGGGACCGGCTCTCCAGGGAGATTTTGGGCCTTGGGAATGACAGTGAAAGTGCAGCCAGGGAGACACCACCCCCAGCAGCCAGACTTGGCACCTCCAGTGGCTCTGAGGTCAAGTGGTTCTCCAACATGACCAGGTCAGAGCCCAGATTATCCACAGTGGCCATGTCCTCTGTAACAAGAAAGTGTTGGGAAGCTCCTCTGCCTGCTGGCAGTGAGTTATTAATAATAATAATAGTGACTCTTTTGCCTTTCCCCCACTCCTTCCATCTCACGATCTGAAGGGCTGTAGCCACAGTAATGCAGTGAAACTCCCTCCCCTCTGGCAGGGTGGGATGCTGAGGCCAAGGAGGATTAATCACCTCCCTCCACGCTGCACCCTGTGCACAGACACACGTGTGACACCCTGTGCACAGACATGCATAACACCCTGTGCAGACACAGCCCCTTCTGTGACACACTCGGGGTGGCATCGATGTCCTGCTGACACACACCAAGCTCACACTCTGCCCCCTGTGCCAAGTAATGCAAAGCAAACATTGGAACCAGGATTAAAGGGAAGGAGGAATCAGAGGGAATTTAGGCTCTGCCTAAAGCGTGGGCTGAGCAGGAGCTGCAGAGATCCAGCAGCCTCCTCGTGTCAGTGGGAAAAATCATAGAATCCTAGGATGGTTTGAGTTGGATGAGACCCTAAAAACCACCCAGTGCCACCCCCTGCCATGGGCAGGGACACCTTCCACCAGCCCAGGTTGCTCCAAGCCCCGTCCAGCCTGGCCTTGGACACTTCCAGGGATCCAGGGGCAGCCACAGCTTCTCTGGACAACCTGTCCCAGGGCCTCTCCACCCTCACAAGGAAGGATTTCTTCCCAATATCCCATCTAACCCTGCCCTCTGGCAGTTTGAAGCCATTCCCGCTTGTCCTGGCACTCCAGGCCCTTGGAAATAATCTCTCTCCATGTTTCTTGTTGCCTCCCTTCAGGCACTGGGAGGCCACAATTAGATCACCCCAAAAGCTTCTCTTCTCCAGGCTGAACAATCCCAATTCTCTCAGCAGATGTGTTTGAGGAAGGGGAACCCAAATTCCAGCAGGGTTTGCAGGGAGACTCTTGGCTGCAGCTTTAAATGTCTGACCCAAAGGCCGCTTTACAACACCGAGAACTCTCATATCCACAAAGGATTTGGTGACCTTAGGGAATCTCACCCCAAAACTGCTGCCCAAATCAGGGCCTTTTTGTCCAGATGTAGGCTGGACAAAAGCTTTCCCCTGGCCATGGCACTTTCATCCCAGAGTAACTCTGACTCCTTTACAGTCCTGGGGTATGGATGGCACAAAGTGCACCTTAAACTATCTCCTGGCTGCATCAGGAGATGCCTTCGCTCATTTTTGGTTTATTCACAGAAAGCAGTTTACCAAAGGAGTTGATGCATTCCTGGGCTCCAAGAAGGGGGAGCATCTCAGCGCCTCAGGAATAAAAGCAACATTTAAAAGAACCCTGGGACGAAGTGTTTCTGCAGGAGCTGTGTCTGTGGGGTGGGTCTCAGGGTGTCCCTGCTCCCTGGAAAACCTCCACGGGGGAAATGCCCCTCTCCAAAGTGGGATTCGGTCATTAAGCAGCCCAGAAAGCTGGAAAGCTCTGACAGAGCATGTTCAGACATCACCATCTAGTGGTCCCCGGCTCCAACAGCCTCCACGCAGCCCAAATTTGCACATTCAGCAGGGTTGGAGTTACTGCCGGTCCTAGATGGCTCCTCCCGAGGAGCTGAGAGCAGCCACTGCCTCCGCCCTTGTCTCACCTCTGGCTGATTACACTCCTTTACTCCGGCCAGCACAGCGACACTGCCTTGATTTTTGGGGGAAAAAGTCACTCCAGATTCCCAACAGCTGCTTCTCACGGTCATGGGCTTGATTCTGCAAGCAGTCATGCCCAGTGGCATCAAGGGGCAGTGAACTGAGCTAAACTGTCTCATCCCACAGCTCCGTGGGAAATGGAAGTGTTCTGCCTGAATGGCACACATGGAATTGTTGGGGTTTCATCAGTGGAAGAAGCCCCAGGCAGTTTGGGGGGCTCATCCTGCTCCTTCATGTTGCAGCCAGGCTCTGCCTTTGCCTTTCCCTCACCTCATTCTGCTGCCAAAATGCTCCTCCTGGGACCAAACCCAGCTGAACCCACCCCAGCCCAAGCCCAGGTCCCACCTGGGTGCTGGACTCACCCACCCAGCACAGCTGGGGGCACCGAGCACGGCCTTGGGTCACACTGAGGTGCCAGGGGCTGCCCATGGGACAGGAATCCTGGGCACAGGCTGCTGCTGGGGACACTGACACCATTAGTAATCTGGGGGGTTTTTAGTTATTTTTATTTTTGTGGTGTGATTTGCTGCTGCTCTGGTGCTGCCCATCCACCCTCTGCCCTGGGGCTCAGCCCCAGATCCCGCCCAGCACCGACCCCTGCCCCTGCTCCCACACTGCTGGGACAGCCAGGGCACAGGGACACAGGGCCACCACCAGCTCAGCCAACACTCTGCTGGGGCCCTCAGGGCCAACCCCACACTGGGCCCGAGGTTGCTGCTGGTTTTTGGGGCAGTTGAGGGGAATTGAGCCTCTGTGCTCTGACAGGGCAGGGACCAGGCAGCAGCACTGCTACAGCCAAACTGGGACATCTGTTTTCCCCCACGGGTGACACACAGCCCCAGGCAGCAGGACACAGCCTGAGCCCTGTCTGCTCTGCTGCAACCCTGAGCTGTGCAGAAAACCTGGCGTGGGGCAGTTACACAGCTCATAAAACATAGCAAGGGGAGAGAGGTGGCCAGGCCTGAGGGATAAGGGGCATCATGACCCTCCCGAGGCTGCTGCCTGCACACCCATGTGGGCTGGGGTGTGGGGACAGTGAGGGGGGACACGGGGAGCTCAGCACCATCCCAGGGGCTGAGCCAGGCTGCAGATGGGACCAGCACAGCTGGTGCTACAGGGGGGTGGCTGGGGATGCAAACCAAGTGCACGTGGGGGCAGTGAGGGAGGGCACAGCTTTTCACCACCCTGGGTCACTGCAGTGCCAGAACATCGGGGGGGCAAGGAGGAAAGGGGCTGCTGGGCTGCTCAGCAGTGTCCTGAACCCACAAAGCAGTGGTGGCTCCTGCCTGCTGGCAGCTGCCCTGTGCCCAAGGAGATGGCTCCTGTGCCCAGCGGGACCGAGTCCAGTGATCCGACGGGCAGGGCTTCACCCGCACGGGCCGTGGAGGAGAGAACAGCTCAGTGTGGTTTGAGTGGCCACTCCTGAAGTCCCCTTGGCCCAATGAGCACCGAAGAGTTCATAGACTGGCAGAGAAAGTCCCATTTCTCTGTGTCCAGTGTACGGAGGGGCCGCCGGCTCCGCGAGCGACCCGCGAGGTAAGGAGCGAGGTTTGCCTGGAGAGCATGTCCCTGCAGTCACAGTGGGGGGATGGACAATGCTGGGAGGGCCTGGAGGCAGTCAAGGAGTCGTTAAATTACACACTCACACAGGCACACACACACAAGGGCTTCTGTAAACTGGACTCCCTAAGATTCCAGGGATCTTTGGCTGATCCCAGCGCTGGGTGCGGCATCCTTAGTTCCCCCGGTACGTGATGTTGGTGAAGGTGGATGTGGCCTCTTTATATAAAGGGTTGTGGGTCTGGAGGAAGAAGGAAGAGGAAAAAGAACATGAACACTCTGTGCTTGGCATCACCACTCATTCTACTTAACACCTGGGGAAACTGAGGCACCACTTCAGCATGGAGTGGTGGATCCCTGTCTCCACTACACAGCTTAATGGCTCTCTGTGAGATTTCATGGAGAACAAGGAGGAGAGGAAAAGCAGCAGCAGCTCAGGAAAAGAGAGACCTCCTGAAAGAACCACCCCATCCCATCTCACCCCCCTTCCCTCTGCGGAGGGCAGCAGATGGAGAGGTGGGAGTGCTGTCTCAGCCCCTTTCCTGGTGCTCTGGGTGCCTCAGTCCTTCCACCATCCCGTGGCAGGAGGGACCTTCCACTTTGCTCACGGGATGGAAACACTGGTGTGGGCAGTGAGTAAGGGGGTCATGCTGCTGACGACTGCTTGGGATATGCTGGAGGTGGGAAAACCATCTGGGACATCTGCTGTGGCCTGTGCACAGCCCTGGGAGCACAGCAGGCTCAGGGAAGGGGTATCCAGGCTGGCAGTGTCACCCTGAGTCCTGCCTGGGGCACTGTCCCAGCCTTCAGACAGGGATGGGGTAAGCTGGTCCCTAAGGGCCGCAGGCAGCAGCTGGGCTGGGCTGGGCTCTCCCTCTGGGAGCACCGGGCTCTGGATCCCTCAAGCCAGGGGCTGTGGGATTTGGGGGTTCCTGCCCAGCACCCCCGACCCCCCGGCCCTCACCGTGTCCCACTTGGCCCTGGCCTTCTCCTCCTCGAAGCGGGCGAACTCCCGGCGGTCATGGATGGTGATGAGGAGCTTCCAGATGAGCAGGGCGGCCAGGCCGATGAGCAGGATGGCCCCTGTCACCGAGAGCAGGACCACCAGGACGTCGGGCCCCTTCGGGCAGTCTGCAGCACAGAGCAGGGCAGGGTTGGGGGACGCTCAGCACTCCCAGGGCAACTAAAAGCAGCTCTGGGGCTGCCCGGCCGTGGGTACATGGAGCTCCTCTGGTCCCTGGAAGGCTTCATCCTCCCCTGGCAGGGAGCAGGAGCCTCCACCCTCTTATCTGCTCCCCAAGAAGAACAACATCCCTGCAGTCAGACACAGGGTGGTGGGAAGGCTGAACCCCCATCCTTGGCCTCAACGAGGGGGTGAAATAACTGAGGAAATGTGAGAGGAGGGAGGCAGGAAATCACGTCCCCGGTGGCACAGAGCAGGGAACAAAGCAGCCCTTTAACTCCGTTCAGCCCCTGACTGCGGTGCCCCAGGAGCCTGGCTGGGGTGGGAGGTACAAAGGGCACTCAAAATCCCCCAGATTAGCACAGAAACCCAGCACTGCACCTTCTCCATCCCCCACCTGAGCCGGGTCTTACCAGGCTCCTCGATGATGGAGAGGATGGACTTGCCGCTGGAGTCCTCGTAGTACTGGAACCTCATCACACAGTCGTTCTCGTCCTTGTAGGTGCAGTTTACGGCGTCCTTGCCCCTGTCACCTGCCAGAGTGAGAGGCTCAGACCTCCCCCCATGCCACAGGTGTACACACAGAGGGAAAGCAACCCCCTGGATTTCCACATTTTAGGGCGGGTTTGGGTGTCCTCTTACTCAGTTCCTGCACTGTCTCGATCTCGTCCCGGCACATGCGGCTGCAGCTCTGCTCCTCCACCAGCCTCCCCCGCTCGAACTTCTTGCACTCCACACAATCCCTGAGGAAGGGGAGGGAGGTACTGTGAGCTCTTCCCTGCTCTCCTCAGGGGACCATCACACCTTTCAGTCGCATCTTGTGGAAATCACCACAATCCCAACCTAACAGGGCTGCAGCTGGTGGGAGCTCCTGCTGCCACGGCTGCCGGCTCCCTGGTGGGGTTATGACCCATCCCAGCTCTCTGCCAGCCCCCCAATGAGGTATGACCCATCCCAGCTCTCTGCTGGCTGCCCTATGGGATATAACCTTTTCCAGCTCCTTGCTGGCTCTCCAATGGGATATGACCCATCCCAGCTCTCTGCTGGCTCCCCAGTGGGACATAAACCATCCCAGTTCTCTTCCAGCCCCCTGATGGGATATGACCCATCCCAGCTCTCTGCTGGCTCCCCAGCGGGATATAACCTTTCCCAGCTCTTTGCTGACTCCCCAGTGGGATATAAACCATCCCAGCTCTCTTCCAGCTCCCCAGTAGAATATGATCTACCCAACTCTCTGCTGGCTCCCCAATGGGATATGACCCATCCCAGCTCTCTGCTGGCTCCCCAGTGGGATATAAACCATCCCAGCTCTCTTCCAGCCCCCCGCTGGGATATGACCCATCCCAGCTCTCTTCCGGCCCCACAGTGGGACACAGCCCTGTGGCCCGGCTCACTTTTTGATGGTGCAGGCGTCGGGGCAGGTGGGGCAGCGCTCGCAGGTGTCGCCGTAGGAGCCGGGCTGGGTGCACTCGCAGCGGCCGCACACGCAGGAGCCGTGCCCCGAGCACACCAGCCCGTTGCTGGACATGCAGGTGTCCGTGCGCGTCGTGCAGTTGCAGTAGTCGCCCGTCCAGTCGGGGTCGCACAGACAGTCCCCACAGCTGCACTTCCCATGGCCTGGGGGCAACCCAAAGAGCGTCAGGACCCTCAGTGTCCCCGTTAGCAACCTCCACGTGGATGCCCACAGCGGGCACGGCAAGGCAGACCGGCCACACATCACGCTGTCCTCAAGGTGGACACACAGCAGCTCACACAAACCCCAGCCTTTGCCGTGTCCCCAGTGCTCCTCTTATCCCACCCAACCAAAAACAAAGGTGGGCAGTGAAGATGGGGAACGGCCTTGAGGGGAAGCTGCATGAGGAGTGGCTGAGGGCACTTGGTGTGTTCAGCCTGGAGGAGACTGGGGGAGACCTCATTGCTGTTACAGCTTCCTCAGGAGGGGAAGTGGAGGGGCAGCTCTGCTCTGTGGTCACCAGGGACAGGATCCCAGAGAATGGTCTGAAGTTGTATAAGGGAAGGGTTAGGTTGGGTATTAGAAAGAGATTCTTCCCCCAGAGGGAGGCTGGGCACTGAACAGGCTCCCCAGGGCAGTGGGCACAGCACCAGGGCTGACAGAGCTCAAGGAGCATTTGGCCAGGCACACAGTGTGACTCTTGGGGATGGTCCTGCACAGGGGCAGGACTTGATGATCCTTGCGGGTCCCTTCCAACTCGGCACATTCTGGGATTCTCTCATTCCAGGCTGAGCTGCCCCAGCTCCGCCAGGGTGGCAGCAGCAGCTGGAGATGCTCAGTCGGATCCATCTCTGAGGGAGTCAAGCCTTGGCTGTGGCTCTGAATTTCAGATTGAGTTGGGACAGCTGGTCAAACCCCCCAATTCCCACTCATTTCTCAGCCCTGGACCAGGCAGGGGAAGCTGACTGCTGGGAAAAGCCCGGCGAGCTCTGCACGCTCACCAAGCCTGGTTTAATCACACAGACAGACAGACAGACAGACAGACGTGCTCAGATCCTGCCAAACCCTGGAGCTGTTTGGATTGTGGTTTGATACCAGCTCAAAGACCAGACACGGTGAGTGGTGGAAACACCACGGAGCCGGCACGCGCCAACCCGTCCAGGCCCTGGGCACAGCAGGGAACGTTGGGAACGCTGCTCCCGGCAGGGGATCGGCTGGGCACCATCCCAAAACCCTGCTCTTGGCCCGGCACTGTCCGGGAATGCTGCTCCCGGTGGGGGATCATCCAGGCACCGTCCCTGCCACGGCCTTGGAGGCACCGGCGTGAGAAATAAATGTGTAACTCCGTTAATGAGGAACCAAGGGCTGAGTCACAGGAAAACGGTGCCACGCTGGGTGACAGGGCATGGAAAGAGTTGGGCAGGCTGGGGAGAAGTGTCTCAATAGGACCAGACTGCTGCCAGCTGGGGTCAGACAGTTCAGGTTAATTAACAGCCCGCCCTGGCTGGGGGCAGCTCTTCATCATCGCCCTTCACCCATCCTGCCCTGGCAGCCCTTGTGCAAACAGGAACAGGCTCCCTGCGGGCACTGACTGCTCCAGGTGGGGAAAACCCAGCCTTTCCACCTCCATTATCAGCAGGCTGTGAAGATAAAGGATCAATTCCAGCAGCACAGAGGCGGCTTTGAGCCTGAATTTGGCCTGAGGGGCAGGTGGGGGCCCAGAAACTCAATTTGGGGATGTCGGGGAGCAGGAACCAAGTGTCATCCAGCCACAGGTTTCATCTCACCCACACTGGGCTCTAGCAGAGTGGGATCAGCTTTGGCCACTGATGTTTCCTTGGGGATTTTTGAGGTTTCAGCAGGAAAGTGGTGGCTTTTTGGCACTGTGTGAGCAGCCACTTCATCTCTGGGCTCATGGAGGGAGGCTGGGGATAAGAAAGGGAGTGACTACTCCTCTCTTATTCCCCCTTTGAATCACCCCAGCCTTGGGTACTACCCCGATAAGACCTAAAATCCAATCAGAGGATCATACTATGCAGGCCAGCATGCCAGTTCAACTGCTTGCACCAGGGTGCTGTCTGGGTGTTGATTATGCTAAAAAAACCATCCTGGTTCACCAGACTTCAAAATGCACCTCCTGCTTTTGAAGCAGGATTTGACAGGTAAGCTGGTAGCTGGCCTGTAAATGTGTGACTGTAGCAGTCAGTCCCTTTATACTCTAAAAGTCCAGTCCCCTCTCATACAGGCAGGTTCTTCCAACATAACTCTTCTTGGGATGTACATGTAGAGATTCCTCCCTTGGGTGGGGATGCCCTCCAAGGACACTCCTCAAGGCTGAGAGCAGAGATAGTGAATATTCTGAGTTGGAAGGGACACACGAGGATCAGCGAGTCCAACTCCTACGTGAATGGCCAGTGTGGGGACTGGCCCCACAACCTTGGTGCAATTAACACCATGCTGTGACCAACTGAGCTCAGGGTCACCTCCCCATGACCATTGGTCTGGGTGAGTTGCATCTAATCTCTGCTTAATAATTATTTCCTTTTGGCCAGCTTTAATATAATTGTTTCAATAATTGCTGCAAGACAGTGCACTACCCTATCTTATACCATGCTGCTACCGGTTGTAGCACTTGTACTGTGTAGTAAATCATTCTGATTAAGATCTTTTGTCTGATCATTTGTAGTAATAAGTTATTCAGTTTATGTAAATATTCTCATTTTGCCAATTGTTAAAACCTGTGGTTTTAAAACCTGCCAATCATTGAAAGAAGCATTTCAATCACACCTCTGTAACTCCTTGAATTTAAACCGTTGCCATAATCCCAGGCTAAGACTGGATCCAGACTCCTCTCCGAGAAGGGGTTTAGGGAGCTGGGGAGTCCTTTCTGCACCTTGTGATGCAACGGCAGTGCTTTTGAAATAAATCGCCTCAAAGCCACCCGCTTGGCCCACGCTGCCAGCCCGCCAGTCCCGGCGCTCCCTCACTCACTCACTCACTCACCCGAGCACATCTGGCCCTTGAAGCGCACGCAGGAGAAGTCGTCACACTCGCAGTACTTGCCGCTGACCTTGCCGAAGTCGCTGCTGTGGCACACGCACTGCCCGCAGATGCACTCCCCGCGCTGCCCGCACAGCGGCTGGCCCGGCCCGGGGCTGCAGTTGTCCTGCCGGGACGGGTTGTACTCCTGCTCCGAGCACTCGCAGTGCGAGCCCAGGCGCCCGGCGTGGCAGCGGCACACCCCGCACTCCAAGGTGCCGTTGCCGCCGCTGCAGGACGGGCTGCGGGGCTCGGCACGGCTCTCGCATGAGCAGTCGCAGTCGAAGTTCACCTCCACCGTCAGGCTGTCCTTGAAGCCCACGGGCTTGATGGTGAAGGATTTCTGCCGCTCCCGGGGGCAGCCCCGCACCTTGGCCTCAATGCTGAAGCTCACCTGGGGGGCAAAGGGCTGTGTGGTTGGGTGTTGGTGCCACCAGTACCGGCAGGTACAATACAGGGGTTGGGGTACCTGCTCTAGGCCATGTCTAAGCTTAAGGAGCTCAGCACTGGGACCCACCAGGCCTCTTTGGGCTTATCAAAGCTGTCCCAGCACAGCTGGGGCCAGGCACAGTAACCAGGCGAATCTTTAGACTGGGTATTAGGAGAAATTTGTTCACTGAGAGGGTGGTCAAGCATCGCAACAGGCTGCCCAGGGAAGTGATGGAATCACAAGAAATGTGCAGTTGTGGTGCTCAGGGATGTGGTTTAGTGGACCTGGCAGTGCTGGGTTAGTGGCTGGACTCAATCTTAGAGGCCTTTTACAGTCTGAACAATTCCAGGATCCCCATGCACTGTGGGCAGCAGCCTGGGCTGAGCTACGGGACCGCAGGGTTGGCATCCAGCAGGCTCAAAACGTTTTCCTCCTTGCACCCACCCCACTGGACCAGGGAATCACTGGGGAGGTGGTGGGACAAGCAGGCGGTGCCGGTGCAGAGTGTCAGGCAATCCGGCAGCGGTGCTTTGCAGAGGGGGAGGAAGGCCAGGCCCACAGAGAGGATCCTCACCGTGTCCCCGATCTTGAGCCCTACACAGGACTTGAGCCCAGGGATGACCTCGTCGTTGAGGCAGGTGGCGTTGAAGGCCAGGGACAGCTCTTCGGGGAGGTCCCGCACCTCCAGCTCCACCTTGGAGCGGATTTTCTGGGGAAGGAGAGAGCAGGGGTGAGGACACAGCACAGGGGAGAGCTCAGTCCCAGGGAGGGTCCCCTCCCAGCACCACAGCGACGCTCCCACGCACACAGGACAGGAGCCAAGTGCTCCGAGCCTTTCTCAGAACTTGGTTACATCATTCCCTCCGTCATTCCCTCGGATGCCTTTGAGGATGGGAAGGGGCAGGCAGTGAACAGTGATCTCCTTTCCCAGGGGTGCCTGAACACATGGGTGGAGACAGATGCTCACGTCTGGTCCAGGGAGGGTGCTCAGGGCTGGGGGAGCTGCCAAATCTGTGTGGGCTGTTTGCAGTGTGAAGCAGGGACTATTTTGGGAGGGAGGGAGCTCTTGTGGGGCCCACACATTGCACACTCACCCCGTAGGAGTCCACGATGAGCTGCAGGACGTTGCTGGAATCACTGGACAAGGTGCCCACGGTTGTGCCTGGGATCAGCTCACTGTAGTTCTGGAGAAACACCATAAATGAGGACTGTTTGTGGTGGCTGAATGTGCCATCCACACAGGAGCTTCCCAGGGAGCTTTGGTGGGACAGGAGACCACCAAGCTTTCTCCAGCCCCCCACGGCTGGCTTCTGGGAACCCTCCAGCGCCCCAAAAGGTGTCTCTGCACAGCAGCTGGTACCTGGTAGAGGTTAACAACTGTATCTGTCACAGCAAAGATCAAGTTGATGTTCTTCTCTGAGAGTTTCTCAGTCATCAGGCCCAGAGAGGGATAGTCCTGGGGAAGAGGAGAGGTTTATCACCTAGGGGCATGTACTTCTATCACCCTGCTCTCCAGCCCTGGCTGGACCACCTTCCCCATCCCAAGGGGACCCAACAGCAGCTCTGGGCTCCACAACCCCACGCCTGAGCCAGGATTTACCAGTGTGGTGCTGGCAGAGTAGAAATTATCCTTGCCGATGTGGCACTGGGCATCGTTGGGCTGCACGATCCCGGCCAGCCGCCCGTCCAGGGCGATGTGGGTCTTGGCGTCCGTGGTGAAGACGAGCAGGTGGGAAGCATCATTCCTCCAGCCAATTTTCTCCTGCGGTGGAAAGGAGCTCCCAGTGGTGCGGCAGCATGTGCTGAGGGCAGCACCACGTGCCAAGGCCCCGCTGCTGCCTTTGTGCCACCCCGGGGCACGGCTTGGCTGTAAGGACCGACCAACTGCAGAAGGAACGGGAGGGAATTGCTCCCCCAAGGAAGCGCCGCGGGCATGTGGGGAGCTGGGGGGGATTGGGTGGTCTCTGCCCACCCTGGTGACCCTGTCCCAGCCCCAGCCAGGCCTTCTTGCCCCTCACCTCGCACACGGTGGCCTGGATGATGGCATCGAAGCCGCCCTCGGGCGCGTCGCGGTTCCGGGACACGCTTTGCTTCCGCACCTCCTCGTTGAAACGGGTCACCTCGTCCGTCAGCGACAGCACGTGCTTGTACCCGAACATGGGCAGGCAGGTCTCACCGATCCTGGGGGGGGACAACAGTCACAGGGCTCTTCCAGCTCCCACCCCTGCCCTGCAGCCGTCCCGTGCCCCACGGTCCTGTCCGGGATGTGCTGGAGAGGGCACATCCAGACACCGGTGAAGGACCTTCTAATCAATCAACCACCATGTTCTAGAGGTGCTGGGCTCAGGGCAGCTCCCAACCTCACACCTGCTGGGATTTTTAGGAGTTATTTTCTTGGAGCTTCAACATTCCCCATAAAAACATGGTGTAAAATTGTTCCCTTAAGGACTTCTCGGTGACAATGATAGTTCTAGTTTAGACCTGCTCCTCCTCCCTGTGCTCGCAGAACATTCTTGTGATGTCCCATCAACTTCTGGCCCTCACAGGACTCCCTCAGCCCGGGACTTACTCATAGCAAGGGTTCTCCACGGCTTCTGGAGGAGAGATGTACATGTAGGGGGAGATGGGCTTGTCCACGAAGGCGCCGAAGCCGATGCGGAGGTTGCTGGTGAGCTTGCGCATCTCGCTGGCCAGCTTCGTGCCCAGGTTCTGGATTTTCCTCAGGTCGTCCTTCATGGAGTTGGACAGGTCCATCAGGTAGTAGATGTCCACAGGGTAGTCTTCCACCTGACGCACTTGGACACGGAAGACCTGGGAGTCATCTGTAACGCGACAGGGCAGCGGAGTGAGAGCTCCTGTCCTGGGAGGAGCAGGGGGGGCTGGCCACAGGGCTAGGGAGGGAGTCACCCTGCAGGGTCAGCAGGAACCCAGGGCATGGTTAAAAGCTGCTGGGAGGAGAACATCGCCCTTAAACAGACACAGAGGGGCAAAGCCCATAGTCAGGTGCTTGCACAGGAGATGTTCTGGAGGTGTCCAAGCCCAGGTTGGACGGGGCTTGGAGAAACCTGGGCTGGTGGAAGGTGTCCCTGCCCATGGCAGGGGGTGGAACGAGATGATCTTCAAGGTTCTTTCCAATCAAAACCATTTTAGGATTCTATGACAGATGTGTCTGCATTCCATGGCTCCTGTTCTCCAAATCCCTCCGTACCAGGACCTGAGCAAATCCTCCTGACCCCACAACACGTCCTGCACAAGCACCTGGATGGAGCGAGTGGAGCAGCCCATGTGTGGGCAGCAGGTCTTACAGGGACCACAGGGGGACTGCAAGGCTGCTTTGGACTTCTCTGAGCATCTCCTGAGGCCTCCCCCTTCCTTCTCCCCTTGGCTCCTCCCAGTCCCTACTGGGAAATTTTTGGTGCAATGTTTTCCATTGAAACCAGACCTTCCTCAGACAGATCCTTCTGGGGATTGGGCCAGTTTTGATGACTTTTGCACTTTAAAAAAAAAAAAAAGAAGCTGAAAATGCTTAGAGTTGACCTTTTCTTTCTGCCTTTTTAAGAGACAAAGGTTCTTTCTTCTGGTCCTTGAAACGGCTTCTTTGAAACATAAGCCAGGGCACAGCTGCAGCCTTGCCTGAACACCTCAAATGTTGAGGAAAAAAGCTTTAATTGAGCCTAAATTGTTACTGTTTTCACGTTTCCACCTAAACCCACACGTCAGGTTCTCTCAGGGCGGAGAAAGTTTCAAAATCTATGAGAGCCCAAAGAGCTCCATCCCCCCTGCAGCTGTGCTGGGACCCCATCACAGAGCCAGGGGTCCCTTCTTTCTGCTCAGAGAGCAGCTGTTTGTCCTTGTTGAGCTGAAGCCATGAGCACTCTGAGCTTGTGGGACATGAGCTGTGACTTGTCCTGCTGGTATCCTTCATGATCTGGTCTTGGTTCACGAGTCAAGGCCCATGATGAATCATGCCAAACCCTCTTGGTCGGGCAGAGATGGTATCAAGCTGGGTTTTCTCCCAAGAAGCAGGGATTTACAGGGGTTTACTCTCCAGAGCAACACACCCACCCCCCCTCCTGCCAAATACCTTTAGAACTAAATAGAACAAGGGCCACTGAGCAGCTCCATGTCCCCATTGCGTGGGGACATTTCTGTCCTTCAGGTGGGTCGGGGCTCCTCCTGGCCAGGCCCAGGGATGTCCCACGTGCTATCAGCCACTGACATCCAACCCCAGGGCTTTAAGGAGCACAAGGAACCAAAAGTGTTCCTGCTGAGACTGGCAGAGTCACCCACCAGGGGATGTCTGGGGCAGAGCAGGCGATGGCACTGCTCGGTCCGCGTTCCCCAAACTGGTTTTGCGACCTCGGGTGAGTGAAGCCTGTTAGCTTTGCCTCCTGCCTGGCATCCTTGAAACTCCTGGGTGCTGGCAGAGCACCAGAGCAGTTAATTGGCTCCAGCCTGCCTGGCTGAAGGGAGCCAGGGAAATTACAGGACCTGTTGGCAGCCCAGCCCTGCCAGCTGCTCGTTAGACACGAGGCGACTTCCACCCGGAATTCCGAGCGCAGCGGCAGCGCCTCGGATCCAAATGGCTCCGTAAAATAACCCGTGTGTCGCTGAAGTCACGGCCAGTCCTGCCCCTTGGGCACACCAGGACCGAGGCAAGAGACTGAACGCAGCAAGCAGCTTGCAGGGATGCTCTGGAGGGTCCAGTGCAGCCCCAGCCTGGCCTTGCCCCCCGCAAGACCCCCTTGGCCAGTGAGGCAGAGCCACGACTCCCTCACTGCCTGAGCCCTTGGGGTTATTCCCACTGCATCCCCCCCCAACTCCCACAGTCTGGGGGCTCTTACCCGGCCGCAGGTTCAGCCGAATTCTCTGGGGGCTCATCTGGGTGGTGGTGGCCCCCCCTGAGCCCTTGTTGCTGAGGGGTCTGTCCTCCAGGGTGGTGACACTGCTGCTGGGGGACTCGATGTGCTCCCGCCCGCAGCTGCTGCGCAGCAGGTTGGCACGGAGGTCACAGCGAGGGGACGACTGTGCCCAGACCTGGGGGAGAGGGACACGGTCAGGAGCAGATGGGAGAAGGAAAACCACCCCCCTTTTCCCTGGAGAGCTTTATCACACCTAATGCCAGACCAGCACCAGAGAGGGTTTGGGGTCTGTGCTCGAGGGAGGTGGCAGGCAGAGGGGGTTTGGGATCAGCACGTCCTGCCAGGATTCGAAGCAGGAGCTCAGCAAGCCCTGCCAAGGAGCGATGGATAACACACCCCTGCCAACCCCCTCCTGACTCCTGGCAGCTGGAGCCTCACGTTTGGGTCTTGGCAGAGCTGAAAGGAAAGCCTGTCTCTGTGGGATGGCTAGAGGAGGGTGTGGTGGGATGTGAACAGGGGCAGGCTGGGACTTTTTCCATTACTTGTTGCTTTGGCAAAAGACAAATCACCTTTCCCCCCCCCACCTCCATTTTCTCAACACGTGCCCTCAGAAATCCCGCTGTGAAGAAGGAACGGGCCCGCTGTGGGTGAGCCCAGAGCAGGGGGCAGTGCTCAGTTCCTGCCCAGGAGTGGATCAGGCTTATCTCCAGCTCCCCAGCTTCCTGCCGGATGGAGCTGAGTGGGAAAGGAGCACCAAAAAAGGAGTGAAAGAGTGAACAGGCACCGGTGCGGAGCCGTCAAGGGCCCGTCAGGGGCAGGAAGCACAAAGTGTGGAGTCACTGCGGGCTCCAGCCCTGTCCCTGCTTTCCTAGAAAGCTCTCAGCTCCTCACCCTTATCATGACACATTCAGAAGGGTTCATGTCCCTTCAGTTTCTCAGGGAGACAAATATGGGAGGAATTTCTCTCCCCCATCACTGCCGGGATCTGCTGTTGTGACACGTTCCCGCTCGGGCAGCATCCACCCTCCTCTCCAAAGGGATTTTCCATCTCTCTCCCACAGCCCAGGTCTTTCTACATTGGAGTCCTACAGCAGAGGACCAGCACAGCCTCTCCCTGCAGCAAAGGGAGGTGGCACAAGTCCTGGTGGGACTGGTCCAGCTCTCTCCCTGCTCCCGGGATGCTGGATCCCAGTTCTCAGTGCAGGAGAGGTTCCCATCCGGGATATCATCTGCCCTGGGTTCAGATTGATTGAAGCCAGGGATGAAATTGCAAACAGGGAGAAAAATGCAATGGTGTCAGGAGGCCCTGGCTGGCCCACAGCCCCCTGGAAACAGGGACAGCCAAGGAATACATCAGCAGGCGTGTTCCTCCCCCGCAGCCTCCCGATCCCACTGGGGCGCTGCTGACGGTGAGGAGGATGAGTCATCCCCCCAAATTAGCTCCCTTGCACCCACCCACCCCACGGGCTCGCCCCACGGGGCTCCCTGCTGCGGGAAGAGGCGGCTGGTTCACTCCAGATCCCATCAGTCATCACGTACATTCCTGTCCCAGGAAGGGAAATTGCTGGGAAAATGCTTGCAGGCTGGGCAGGTGGGTTTTATCCATGGTGCTGGGTGATACCTGGAGATCCTGGGGAGCTCCCAGGACCTCAAAGGCCACGTGGCACCTTGTGGGATTAGCAGCACCATCCCCAGGGCATCTTCATCCTCATCTCTGAGACAACCACATGCAGCATCAGCTTCTCTGCAGGAGAGCTCCTGGGAGGGCTCAAAGCACAGACACTTCCACAACTGAAGCTAAAATCTTCCAGCAGCTTCTCTGAAATCCACCCCTGGTCCAGCCTTGCCTCCACCTTTCCTCCAAGGGAACCAGGGTGGGTGACATTTTGGGAGGGTGAGATGCTGGAAGATCTGTCCCAATAATCCCCAGAGGGGTTTTAGAGCCACGTGTCAGTGTTACAGCTTGGCTGGCTCTTTCCAAAAGGAAAAGCGAGAGGATGAGAGCATCTGTTTGTTGGGAAGAGTGGTCAAGATTTCCCAAAAATAAATAAAACTCAACTCTCCTCTGCATCAGCGCTCAGGGGGGTCAGTGATCAACAAGAAACCACAATGAAATGCTTCTCCCACCCAAGCCCAGGATGGAACAGGAATAACTCATCACCCCAGCGAGTGGGAAAGGGCTGCAGAGGGAGCAGGAGCACAAATAAGGGCGCTGTCCCTTTAAAAAAAAAGGGGGGGCTGTGCAGTATCAGAGACCTCCCCCACCCCAGGGAAATTAAACAAACCCACAGCAAAAACCCTCATTTGCTAAATTAGGACAATGTGGTCCAGATGTTGGGGCAGAGTTGCTGAGCTGAGCTGCACTGCCGGCTCTCCAGGGGCCGGCTCTGGCAGTGGGACGGCTCCCTCGCTGCTGTCACGTCTGTCCACGAGCACAGCTCGGAGCAGCACTGGAAATATTTCCTTTTTTGGAAACCTTTGCTGATCTGGAGGAAAAAAACCAAACCCAAACCTCCATCACAGCCCCCGCTGCAGCGTCAAGACACCAGCCCTGCCCAGTCAGCAGCCGGGAAGGAGGGAGCCCAGCCCAGCCCAGCCCAGCCCAGCCCAGCCCAGCCCAGCCCAGCCAGCATTCCCCCTTGGACAGGGGATCCAGAGGGAAGCCAGGCCCCCTTATCACCCGGCACATTTCAGACACTCCCCTGCAGCAGATAAGAGGGGCACAACCATTTTTATTCACACCACATCCGAGGTCCAGCCCTATCTGATGGGCACAGCGAGCACAGCCATCCCTTCCAGACACACGCTGACCCCAAAGCATCGGCCACGCTGGTGTGATCCAACAACGTTTTCCAGCTTGGATCACTTTTTCCCAGGTCTTCTGCCAGTCCTGGGGGACACCACTGGGCACAGCCTCAGCTGGAGGAAGCAGAAAGCAAGAAAAGCCTTGCCAGAGGGGGATCCACTCCGGGCTGGATGCCCTGAAGGTTTCATCACCTCTCCCCATCCCAGCCTCACCTCCCTTGGCTCTGCCCTGGGGCTGCTCTTCCACCCCCTTGGGAAACTCCCTCCTCTTACCTAATGGATTAACCCCCAAGAGCAGCATTTTTGGAGGGGAGTGTGGCAGATCTGCCAGGCTCTCACCTACCCAAACTGAGTGATTTGAGAGCCACAGCTCAGCACTCACATCCTCTTTAGCCCAGTAACCACAACAAGGCACCTTGCCCTCTTCTCCCTTATTTACAATGAAAAACAGGCTTTTAAACCCAACCCACTAACTTATAAGCACCATTTTCAGTTCCTTCCTCCAATCCCCCTTCCCTTTCCAGACATTCCAGCAATTAAGCTCCTTCAGCCAGAGCTTTACAAGAGGTTTTCAAGAAGCAAACCAAAAGTAAACTAAGCTTTTACATGTACGTTATTTGAAAGGCAAAGTGATTTCCCAGTGGAAACAGCACCATTTCCCAGCCAGCTGGATGCAGCTCTCACACTTAAAGGGCAGATTTTGGGAGCAGGGCGGCAGTGATGTGCAGGTCTGAGCCAGGGGCCACCAAGGAACATGTTTAGAAGCAGTGGGAAGAGGTGGAGATGGAGTTTTGGACTAATCCCACAGCCCAGAAGCTCATCCCTTCCTCCCCATCCCCCGTCCTGCTGGGGGATGAGCTTCAGCCCTGCCCAGTCCCCCCAGCTCAGCTCTTACCTCGGCAGAGCACCACGCACAGAGGGGACTCACAGCCAGGCACTGCTTGCAGGAGTTCACCCCGCGGGTGGTGCAGATGTTGCTCCCTGGAACAGCGGAACAGAGCAGTTACAGCCTGCAGAACCCAGCTCACACACGTGCTGAGGGCTCGGTGCTCAGCTCCCTGAGCAGCCACAGCCCCCACCAGGGCCCTGCTCTACCCCCTTTCCCAGCCCCTAACCCTGGATGTTGCCTCCTCGCCCCTTTTCTACCCTGGCGCCAGCTGGGCTTCATCCTGCCCAGGGCTGAGCACCATTCCTGCCGTGCCAGCTCCTTAAAGGGTCTCCCCATCCCTGCAGCATCACTCAGGTGTTGGAGTGAAGCCCCCACTGCTGGTATTTGTGCCCCCCTGCAGGTCCTTTGGGGCAGCAGGAGAGGGAAGAGGTGAATTCCCAGGGGTTCAGAGTGGTACCCACAGCCCTGCCAGGGATCAGCTGCCTCTTCCCACTGCCCCGACCCGGGGTGGTCACCCAGGGCAGGGTGGTCAGTGCCACCTTGTGCAGACACTAAACACAGTGGCCTTGGCTTGGGTTCAAATCCAGGGAAAGGAGGGGAGGGAAAGGTCAGGAGTCCAGCAATGTGCTGGTGGGGGTTTGCCCCAGTGTCCCAGGCAAAGGCCGGCTCTGTCAGCCACAGTGGCCGTGGGGACTGTGGGAGACACAGGCTGGCCCCAGCCCTGGAGCTCAGAGGCCACGGACTCTGTGGGGAGGGACTATAGCGCCCCAAAGTGCCCGCAGGGCTGGGGGTCAGGAGGAGGCACAGCCTGGAATGGGCGGCTCTGCCGTTCCAACCTCGACAGTGACGAGTGCTGGGGACACGGGTGTCACCCTCGGCTCTTCCTCCCTCCCGGGCACAAGGACCTCGGCACTTTTAGGGCTCCCTGGGCAGAGCAAACCACAGCCTGTGTGCGTGCCTGCTTGGCTGGGGGGACACTGCAGCCCTGGGGCCCGGGGGATGCTGGCAGGGGTGTCCCCTTTACCCTGCCCAGGGTTGTCCCCAGCAGCGTTTCCCACCACAGGAAACGCAACATAAAACGGAAAGAGGAAACCATGAAACGATGTCGTCAGTCCTCTGGGCAGAGCCACAAACAACGGCCCGTGGGCTCCTGCCGAGGGGGCACCCGGGGCTGGGGCTGTGAGGGCGCTGTGGCTGTCCCGAAGGCCAGCAGGTCCTCGGGGACGTGCCCCATCACACCCCCAGCTTGTCCCACGCAGGGCACTGAGCTCCAGGCCGAACCACCTGCCTGGTTCAGCACCAGCTCTGGGGTGGCCCCCGTGCCTGGAGCCCCTGCCATTCCCCAGAACACCCGGCTCTGCATGGGGATGGGGCAGAGTTTGAACGGCCCAAAGGAGCGACAGGTTGGCTCCCGCACCTGAGCGATGTGCCAGCGGCAATATCGATCCTGGGGGCGGACAGGGCAGGGAAGGGGGGAAGGCAAAGGGCTCTCCAATGGGCAGCAGCGACACCGACACCTCCCACTGCTCACAGTGGCTCTTCCCGCTGCGTCCCGGTGAAATCCCTTCTGCCCTGTCCCGGTGGAATCCCTCCTGCCCTACCAAGCGCCGGTGGCTGCAGCCGGGGCTGGTGCCATGGATTTATGCTGTGCCAGGAGCCAGATCCACGCCTGGCACGGGCTCAGCCCTCCGGGGGCAGCAGGGAAGCATTACCTGGGCAGCCCTCGGACGCTCGGGATTAAATGCTCGGAGCTGCCAACGCCAGAGCCACGTGCCTGGCCACGGGAACAGCTTCCAAACCTGCAGGTCCCTGGGGAGCCCTGGTGCTTTGATACCCTGAGCAGGACTGTGGCCCCTCGGTCTGGGATGGGGAGGGGTGGCAGGAGCCTCCCTGCCCCGTGCCAGGGGTTTCTTTGCATTTCCATGCTCGTGTCCCTGCTGTAGGGGCTGTGTCCAGCTGCTGCTTCATGGCTGTGGTGGGTCAGCCCAGCCTGGGGCAGGGTTATAGCACCCAGTGCCACCAGCAACACTCCTGGCTCCTGTTTAATGCCACTTAGGGGTTGTCCCCTCACGGTGGGTTTTAGCTGGTTTAATCACCTGGCTCTGCCCCAGCAGCCACCCTGCTGGGGAACTGCAGAGCTGACAAGGGCCTCCTGCCACCCGTGGGTGCCCTGGGATGTGACACACCCTGGTCCAAATCCTGGCTCAAACAGGTCCCCTCTGTGACTTCAGCCAAGTCCCTTGGCCACTCCCTGCCTCAGTTTCCCCTGTGCAGGGTTAACTCCAGTCTCAGTGAGATCAGGAGCCACTGAAATCCCATGTGGAGGAGATCAAAGCTCCTGTGTGCCAGCTGAGCCCTCTGGCTGCCTCCTGGTGCCATGAGACCTGAGCTCAAGGGCTAACAAGCCCCAGGCCTGTCCCTTTGAGCTCATCTGCTCCCCACATTTCGGTGCAAATCACCTCCTGCCTGTGTGCAGCCTCTGGACCCTCGTGCTTTCCTTTCTCCCCCTACTGCCAGCACCCCACAGCCCAGGGGTCCTTGATCTGGTGTCCCCCTCTTCGTGCTGGGGTTGTAACCCCAGTTTTCTGGTGGATTTTGGAACGAGTGCCACAAGCCTGGGCAGAGCTGCACATGGGGGCAGGTGGGGCTGCAGCAGGGGCAGGGATGGGACAGGGGTGCTGCCACTCCCAAGGCTGCCCTGAGGTCTGATGCCACATTGTGCCACCATGCCACTGCTGATGGCTTTGCTGGGGGGTCTCTGGAGGTCTGTACCTGCCCCCAGGTCCCCCTGGTGTCCATCACCCCATGGCCAAGACATGTTCCCGGGGCTGGAGGACCCTTCTCCAACCTCCAGCACCTTCCAGAGCCATTCCTGGCTGCCCCCCCATCAGCAGCAGGGCCATCCCTTCCCCTGGGAAGGGGCTGAAATCCGCTGGGTGCCAGCTGTGGTTACTCAGGGCAGTTATCACCCTCCAAACACGGGGCTAATCCTGCTGTGATCCCCCTCAGCACCGGGGAATGACCCTCTTTTGGCATTCCCAGCACTGGCTGCAGGGCTGGACGCAGCGCCAGGAGGGTTTTGTGGGAGCAGGGATTTTGGGGGATGTGGGAGCACAGCTGGAGAGGAGAGGAGGATGAGGAGGATGCTGCAGCTTGGAGTCCCCTCAGGCTTTGCCCTGAGAGTGCCTGGCAGTGCCCCCCAGGCTCTTACACTGCCTGGCTGTGAGCAGGTTAACAGGTCCCAGCACAGCCTAAACTAACAAATTCTGTGGGGTTTAGTTACTTTTTTTTTTTTTTTAAATCTTTGCAGCTTATTTTTCCAGCCATAAAAACTAATAAACCCAAGTACAAAAGCTGCATTTTTTGACTATGAAAGCAGCTGTTCTCACACACTGAGCTGATCCTAAAGACTCTGGCTAAAAAAAAAAAAGAAGGGAGATAAACTGGGCAGTGTGATGGGAATCACCCACCTGGAGCTGGGCCTGGGGCCCTGAGGGAGATGAAATCATAGAATCACAGAGCGGTTTGGCTTGGAATTACCTAAAAGATCATCCCGTTCCAACCCCCTGCCATGGTCAGGGACACTTTTCATTAGACCAGGTTGCTCCAAGTCCTGTCCAACCTGGGATAAAACACCTTCCAGGGAAGGGATGCACTTGGAACACCCCAGACACCCGTGGCTCAGCATCACCCTGCCCTGGCTGGGGAAAAATTACTCAGTCCAGTCTGCACCAGGAGTAACCTCTGAGTGCCCCAGGAGCTGTCACACGCTTTGGTTTTCCCCCCACCTCTGCCAGTTTGACCCAGAATGTGCTCACAGACAACCTGATAAAGGCATTTTAGAAGACTTGATAAAGGTACAAAGCACATCCCCTCACATCCTCTCTGCCCTTTCTGCTTGACTCAGCGATAAGGATCTGGCCGTTTTGGGCTGATCCCCACCCTGCCATTCCGCGGGGGGTGTTTCTCCTGTCTTGAACCGCTCCCTTCCCGCCAGGACCTTGTTGGGAAGGGGATGCCCCAAACTCAGCTCAGCTGATGGCAGGCACCGACCCGCAGGACCAGAGAAATCGGTCACCTGCACAGCCCCAAAGTGCAGCTCTCCAAACTCAAACTCTTCCAGGGGTTATCCCGTGCCCCGCACTGGTGACAGCTCCATCCGGCAGCGGATCGGAGCCTCGGGCTGTTCCTGGGAATTCACAGAAGTCTGGAATTCTTTAGACAGAACAATGTTGCCCCAAACCCCATGAGTCTGGCCTCGAAAACAATGGGACCGATTTATAAATCACCGTTTTGCAGTTGCAGGATTGACTTTGAGCCCTGGGAACACACCTGGGGAGGGGGGAAGATAACTCTTTTCCAGGCTCCTCTGTACTTCAGACACTGGGGAACTTTTCTAAAATACAAACTGCATTTGTCCTGAGATCACCTGATGCCAGAAATCAGAGTTTTTAAAGAAAAGCAGCAAAATAACATGAGAAAAACCCCCAAACAACAAACCACAAGACATAAATGCCCCTCCATGCTCTTAAAATGCCCCGGCCACAGGAATTACCTGCCCTGTGAGATCTCCCAGTGAATTTTCTGTTTATGAAGGACGGAGCCCACGTCACACCCCGGTCCTTCCATTACAAACCAGCACCCAGAGCCAAACACAACGTAGGTAGAGGATACAAACTCGCCACACCCGGCTGAAACAAACCACCAAACCATGTCCTGACAATGGAACATCCTTGAGAACCCCCTGGTCCCGACCCAGCCGAAGCGCAGCCGGCTTGAGCGGAGCTCTGTATGCGGGAATGCGCCGCAGTTCAGGCTGCCAGCTCCCCCTCGGAGTGATCTCCCCAAGAAATCACGGACCCCCGGGAAGGCAGAAAGTCCTGGGATTTGCAGAAATAACAGTGACCTGGCTCTCAGAAGCGACAGCAGCGGCAGAGCCAACCTACCCCAGGCTCCGGCAGCGCAGAGCGCGACGATCCCGAGCGCCAGCCGGAGTTGTCCCATCTTCTCCTCCGAGCTCCGGGCGCCGGGGGGCTGCTTGGACCAGCCCCTCTGAGAGGGATGGGGAGCAGCTCGGGAGGTTTTGAGCAGCCCAGCAGATGAATCATGGGTCGGGGTGGATGACACACATGGCGAGCGGGGCGGCCGGAGGGAAACGGCGCCGGGCTCGTCACTCCGGAGTCAGGAGTGTCCCCGCCCGCTCTCTCCAGCTCCTCATGCTGCTCTCGCTCTCCCCAGCTCGCACAAGGACCTAAGAAACCCTGGCAGCGAGTCCTCGGCACTGATGACCTGCAGCCCCGGGGCTGGTAACAGGCTCTTTCCCAGAGGCTCTTCCGCCTGGCTTTAATTCCTTGCAAAATCTTGCGCACTCCTTCCTTTCATTAACTCTTGGCGGCTCGTTTCAAATCCCGGCTGAGCCGCCCGAGTTCAAGGATTTAAGGAGAAATAGAGCAAACACGCACCCGTGTGAAAGTGTCGGTTCTCAGCTCCCTCCCCGGAGATAGGCAAATGGGAATATCCCAGCTGGGAGCTGAGGGAGACCCAGCCAAAAATTGGACCTGGTGGAACCGGCAGGTTGGGTATAAACCTGGACATCGGCACAGCTTGGGGCCAGATAATTTGGACCTGATTTTCTTCTTGCCTGTATTGTTGTTTCCCCCTCTGTGTCCTCAGGAATTGCTCCTGTGCTGAGGAAGTACAGGGAATGGGATCATTGTCCCCACTGAAATGAGGATGAAAATGAAATGTGGATGCCTCCCAAAGGGGTTTTATCAACCTCTTGTTGCCCTGCAATACAAAGGACAGAGACAGGGAAACTCCAAAGACAGGCTGGGGGGCAAAAGGGAGAGAAGGGCTCTTTTCCTGGAGCCCTGGGATGCTCTTTCCCAGCAGGTGACAGGGGCTGGGGACAGTAATGAGGTCAATATGACCCAACTCACAGAGATGCCAGGCAGTAGAAAATGAGCTCCTGTTGGTGCCAAGAGCTGCAGCCACAGCCTGGCAGTGCCAGAGGCTGCAGGGGATGTGCCCAGTGCTGTGTGAGAGCACAGCCCCACGCCAGCAGGGATGGGGATAACAGCACCTGGCCCAGATCCTTGGCTTTAAAGGAAGATGTTTTGATGCCTCTTTGCTTGCCCAGCAGCCCCACGGTCCCTGTGGGTGCTGCTGTCCCCCTGTGGCGTGTGGGCTCTGCTCACTGGGATCACTGGGATCATTGTCTGCCTGGGATCCAACTCCCTCCCCACTGTTAATGAGGATTTGGCAAAGGGGACTAGAAGTCCATCGACCCTCCCATGGTGTCAAAAAGGGCTCTACCTTGGCTGAGACATCAAAACAACCCCCAGACCTGCTTTTGGGTAGCTCTAGGCTTGCCCTGCTTTAGATCCCAGAGCCACCTCGCACTGCAGAGCCCATCAGCCAGTTTTAGGGCACCCAAATTCCTTATTTTCTGCCTGGACACGCTGCCTACGTGGCTTTCTTCCCACATGGCTGCCTGTCCCCCTGTGCTACCCTGTGTCACCCTGTGACATGTCCAAGTGCCTCAGAGGAGGGACAATTAATTCCTCTGAAGTGTCCAGGGAGAGCTGTGGGACCTGCTGGGCTCTGCACACCCCCAGACCTGAGCAGCCACCCATGTCCCAGGCTCTCTTCACCAGGATCTCATCCTGCCCAGCACCCAGTCGCCCAAACTGGCAAGTGCTGCTGCTCCCAAGGGTCCTGCAGCTCCGTGAATCCTGGAACTCCCTGCCCATGAATCCTGGAACTCCCTGCCCAGTGTGGGCTGTGATACTCCCAGCATGGAGTAAAAACTCTGAGGAAGAAGGAAAAAGTAATAAAATGATGTATTTCACCTGCCTGGACCTTTCTGGGATGGTCATGCCTGAGGACAAGGATGGCATGAACTTATCCAGCAGTTTGTGTGGAATTTCCCAGCCAGTTGCTGCTTGTCCTGGAAACATCTCTGGGGTGTGGATGTCCCATCCCTGGAAGTGCTCAAGGCCACCTTGGATAGGGCTTGGAGCAACCTGGTCTAGTGGAAGGTGTCCCTGCCCATGGCTGGGGGGCTTGGAACTAGATAAACCCAAACCATTCCAGGATTCCATGATGTGACCTCCAGGCACGGGGTAACAGGCAGTGGGATGCTCTTGGATTTGGGGATCTGAGGTGGGCTAAAGGGAGGAGAAGGCAGGGGAGTGCTTGAGGGCCCTGGCAGCCCCATCACCACAGGCTGTGACCCAGGAGTGTGCGTGCAGCCCAAATCCATGCTGGGGTGTGCTGGGAGAGGAGAGGCTGGAGCTGGAGCCACCAGAGGGAGCAGAAACTCCTTCAGTCTGGGAGCGAGCAGGGAGAGGAGCTCCCACCCACCCGGGCTGGGGCACTGGGGGCGCTCTGGTTTCCCGTGGGGATTTTTCCTGGCCCTCAGGTTAAACACAAGCAGCAGCTCGTCGGATCAGGGCTCGGGAGCAGCTCAGGGAGGGAAACACCAGGTGCTGAACAAGGAGGAAAATGCAACAAGTAAACCCCAAACTGAACAGTTTTGGGCCCCTAAAGCCACAGCAGAGAGCAGGTCCCTGCCCAAAGGGAAGATGAGCTGACACTGTCCCTACAAAGCTCCCCGCACCCTTGGGCTCCTGCCTTTGGCTACAATTCCTCCATCCTCATTTTTGGTTTATTCCAATCCCCTCGAGGGCTGGGCAGAGGAAACGAGCCAGGGTGTACATGGATAAAGCAGGACAAGGGGCTCAGGCTCTGGTTTGGGGGTGATCTGCTGCTCTGTGCCAGCCACACACAGTTCCAGGCAAGCGCCAAAGGGCAGAGCTGGGGAGCTGGGACACAGCAGAGCTGCAGGCACAGCCCTGGGATGAGCAGGAGCAGGACTGAGCCAGGCTCAGGTGGGCACCCAGACTTGTGGGGTCAGTTTGGGAGCTTGTGCAGTCACAGAGAGGGGAGTGGTGATGAAGATTGTCCTGCCTGTGATGCTCCAGCCCTGGATGGTGCTGGGGGACAGAGCAGAGATCAGGGGCAGCACTGCAGAGCTCCCCTTCAAAGGGCCAAAGGAGCAGGAAGGCGGAGAAGAGAGAGACCCTCAGAATGTGCTCTGAGGAGGAAACCCCCGGCCAGAGGAACGGCAAGCAGAGAGGGGGATGGATCCAGCTCCTCCGGAGGCACAGGACAGGCATCACCGAGCAGAGCTGGGGGTGGACGGGCTGCATTGGGCTGCTCGGAGAAGGAGTGGGTGGCACAGAGCAGCAAACAGGGATCAGCGACGGCAGCGCTGACCTGAGGCTCGCTGGAGCCTTCGGGGGAGGGGACAGGGACCTACCGGGAGGAGCACCGACCATGCAGGATGCTTTGGGGAGCAGGTGGCGGGGGCTGGAGGGAGGGATGAGTTAGGTGCTGCTCCACAGGGCCTCAGGGGTCAGCCCCCACCCGCGGGTGGCACTGGGGTGGGTGTGGGCACCCGTGGCAGGGCAGAGAAGGGGTGGGCAGCAGGGTGAGCGTGGAGGGGGAGGAAGGCGGTCCTGAGGGGAGGCTGGAAGGGGGTGGAGTTGCTGTTTTTGCTTTGAACACGGTGAGGACTTCAGCGTGGAACTTGCATTTGTGGAGCTCCCAGCCGGCAGGCACCAGCTCTGCCTCCCTCGGGGGAGCCCCGGGAACGGGTGGCACTGCTTTAGGGGGGGAGCTCGGGGCAGTGGCCAGGGCAGGGGCATGGGGTGATCTCTGGTTGCCGTCCTCTCCCCCGAGCCCCCTTCGCCTCTTCTCTCTCTCTCTCTCTGTCTCCTTTTGCTGTTTTGGGAGCTCGTGTTAACGCCGTGCCAGGAGGGATCTGGGAGCCAGCCATCCCTTGGCTGCATCCCTGGCTTCCCACCTGCTCCCAACCTCGAGGAAGTTCCCCCTCCATCCCAGGCTCCGAGAGGAGAAAGGCAGGAGGTGGCCCGGAGCCTGCGAGGGGCGGGCAGGGGGCACAGCCGCCCTTCCTGAAGATTTTGGGGCTCGCAGAAACAGACCATGAATGGATCCTTTTTCAACCAGACTCTTCTGGAGCAGGCAGCTGACCCCAACAGGACCCAGGGCTTGGGGGTGCTCATGGCCTGCTGCAACGGGACCAGCGCCGTGCTGGCCACCGACGGCGGCTCCTCCGCGCTGGCCCCCGACGAGAGGAGCCTTTTCATCACCCGGGTGGTGCAGATCGCCGTGCTCTGCGTCCTCTCCTTGACTGTGATGTTTGGCATCTTCTTTTTGGGCTGCAACTTGCTGATCAAGTCCGAGAGCATGATTAACTTCCTGGTGAAGGACCGGAGACCTTCCAAGGACGTGGGCGCTGCGATCATGGGACTTTACTGAGGCTCTGGGTAGGCAAGTGAACCGTCTGGACCCTGGTGCTGAAAGCACGTTCCATGGGTTTGGGGCAGCTGGGGGGGATGGGAAGGGAGGGGGGGGTGTCTTTTAATCCGTCTGTGTCCACGGGAGAAGCAAACCTGCGCTTCCCAGTCAACAAACTGTCGATGTGAACGGGGAGGCGTCCCCAGAGCTGGGTGAGGCGCAATGAACGCCCAGCATCGTGCTGCATGCAGAAATGGCTTAAGTTTTGCATGAAACTTGCAGAAACAGTGATAATGTGTGGATCTGGACTCTTTCCTGCTGTTTCCTTGGATACTGCTACTTGGGCTTTAGGGCTAAATTAAAAAAATTTAAAAAAAGGCAAATAACTCGTTACAAAAAGAAAAGAAAAGAACAAACAAAAGGGAAAGCAAAATGGACTTTGCCTTTAATGGGGCAGGGGAAGGAAAGCGCCCTGTGGGTCGTACAACCAAGTCTGCATGCTCCAAAATGTGTCAGTCTGTTGTGTTCTGGACCTTGAGCACGCACCTTCTGCTAGTTTTGTAACAGGGAAAGCATGTTCTTCCTTATTTTTCTGAGCTGTCCTCTTAAATAAACTGGTACTTTCTTCTTTCACGCTCTGCAGAAGGAAGAAAAGCACCCAGATAAACCCCAACCCCACTCCACCCCCCAAAACAAAAGCATGCTTGTTTTTGTACACACCAGCCTTTTTTTCCCAAGTGCTATATTGTTACAGTCCTTGAGGTTTTTGTAGTTTTTTTGAAAACTGGTGAACATTCAGGAAAAAAAACCAACCTGTTTCAAAAGAATGTTGTGGTGTCTTTATTCTTTGTGCGTGTGGAGTTGGGGAATCTCAATCCCAATTCCTGATATAATCATCTCACCTTCCAAGTGAACTGTAATTAGAGGTTAATTCTTTAAAGCAGAAACCACCCAATCATTTTTCCCAGGCAAGTATCAGTTATCACCAGCAAATAAATTCATCAGGGACTACATATTCCAGGCTCAGATTAAATACCTGCACAGTGGTGAAGCAAACGCTCACAAAGATGCTTCAAGTGCCTCTTGCAAAGCAAGATTTCAGCCTTTGAGTTAAAACCTCCAGCTCCTCTGATCCTGATGAGCTGTCAAAGCTGAATTATGTGAGAGGAGGAGGACTCCTGACCTTTGTTCTGTGATGGAATTACAGCTCTGGCTGTGGGTGTGAGATGGAAATAATTTGTGTTTTGTTGCGCCAACAATATTCCTGCTGGGTGCACTTCTGGAGTGGGAAAGCAACCCTGGATGCTGGAGGAGCTGATGACCTGAGCTATTTGGATGTAAATCCACAAGAACAGCTCTCTGCCTTTCCCAGAGGGGGGGAACATGATTAGAGAATGTTTTGTAATTAATCAATATTTGCTGAGCACCTTCTCAGGGTCCCCAGGGGATGCAGAGCAGCACTGCAGGCTCTGCTTCCTCCCACTGACCTGTTGCCTGGATGAGCCTTAAGAGCACAACAACAATGTGGAGGCAGGACCAGATTTGGGGACTCAAAGCCCTGAAGTGTCCTGTTGCTGCCAGTGGAAGGGCTGAGCAGGAAGGGCTGGGATTTTTCTGTGATTCTGGGCTTTTTATGGCAGTTGTGGGGCTGCAGACCCGAGCTGCCTTCTCAGCATGGAGGGTTTCCTGCCCTGCTGCCAGATGTGAGTGGCCTCACAGGGTAGTCTGGAAGGGGATTTTGGTCCCTGCTGCTGACAGGAGTGTTATGGCCATTGATCTCCTGGCACAGGTTGCCCAGAGAAGCTGTGGCTGCCCCTGGATCCCTGCAAGTGTCCAAGGCCAGGTTGGACGGGGCTTGGAGCAACCTGGGCTGGTGGAAGGTGTCCCTGCCCATGGCAGGGGGTGGCACTGGATGGGCTTTAATGTCCCTCCCAACCCAAACCACTCTGTGATCCTAAGATTCTCTGATCTGCTTGCACAGGAGTGCAAATCACTCCCACTGTGGGAGCTCAGCCTGCCCAGCCCTGAGGGTGAGATGGGAGTAACCCCAAATACACCCAGCTCTGCAGGCCCTTGGGCTGGACTTGTGTGTGTAGCCCAAAGGTGTAAGTGCATCTCCAGGCACTGAACACCCATCCCACTGTGCCTTCAGCTGCCATTTGGTCCCTCCTGCTGGCCCATCCACCAGCTGTGACCCCGGCACGGGGCAGAATTCCGAGGTGATGGAAGAAACCCTGCAGTGTTGGTCAGGACAGAAAGCTCACAGGAAAAGCTGCCAATCCACAGAAAGCACCAAAATGCCCATAACTGTGCCCTGGGTGAAGCAGCTGCTGCCACATCTGTCCCCACCTCTGCCAGGACAGCTCGTGTGTGAGGTGGGGGTCCTGCTCTCTGTGGTCCCACAGGGCCACCATCTTGCCAAGTGTCCTTAGAGGCCAAATCCAGGAGTGGGGTGTGTGTGGGGGTGTGTGTCTTCAGCCCTTTTGTGCCGTGGAGTCTTCCAGAGGTGAGGAGGGACATCACCCACGGCAAGGTCACGTCCACGTGAGGTGGAGGAGCAACGAACCAGAGCTGGGCACTTGCTCAGGAGTCAGCTGGGAGAGGGAAGACTTTCCTAATGGCCCCTCTGGGGCAAGAACCCCGCTTTGCATCGGCTTGTCCATCCTCTGGTGGTAGCTGTGTGCCACTCCTGGCAGAAGGGACGTGTCTGCATCACCGGCTGGTGTGGACAGAGAGAAGAGGAAGGTGGTTTGGTGGCACCATCCCCGTTTCCAGGCTACAGCACATGTCCCCATGGGGTTACTGGGGTTACTGGGCTTCTGTCTGCCTTGCAGAGGGTTTAAGACACTTGCACATAAGTCCCCACCCTATTAGATTCCAAATAAAATCTGATTACTCCACTGAGAGGAGGAATTACGGGGGAAATGAAGGTCTCTGGGGGATTGACACCAGCACTGAGACAGCAAGAGGAGACCAGAGGAAGACAATGGAGGCCTGGCACGGTGAGAGAACCCCTTAGGTCAGAAATGTGGGGTCTGAAAACCCTCTTGAGGTGAAATCATGATGCTGTTTTAACTGCCCTGATTCCATCCCCACCCTGTTCTCACGGAGCAGGCGCCAGTGCAGGTTGTGCCTGGTGGAAGGGAAGGTTCTGGGGGCACTCCAGATCTCCTGGGAGATGATGTGATGTCCTCCACATCTCAGGGGAAGAGCTGCCCTCCCAGCCCCTGCAAACCCAGCTGCCCTGCCCCAGAGGCACGAGTCCTGCAGCCAGAGGATGGGGTGGTGACTCCATGGCTTGTGTGAGTAACCAGACCATAATGGCTCTCTCTGCTGCCTTTCCCCACAGAGAGCTGTGGTTTTTCATCTCACACCCACTCATTTAGTGTAAGCTCACCAGTGGGTACCAGCTCCAAAGAAAATTTAAGCAGGTTTTTTTTGTTTGTTTGAACGAGGCAGGTGTGAGGTTATTTTTATGTATTTATTTTTTTTTAATTGTTACTTGTAGCTCAGTAACTTCCAGAATATCCCTGGGGTGCCAGGAGCTGTACAGGAATGATTGAGAGACACTGCTGGGGTGATAGGAAGGGAAGGGACGTGCTCAGGTGGATCATCACATCACACAGAGCAAGGACCAGCCATTGAGTGTCATCTAAAATCATCTCCTGGCAGTGGAACACAAGATACCAGTGCAGTCCTGTGGGACTGGTCACACTGGTCTGAGTCACTGGTCTGTCTGGTCTGCATCCCTTCTCTGAAAACAACCAGGATTTTAGGCAGTTCGTGGTCTTGGAGGTGTTTTCCAACCCTAATGATTCCATGATTCTGTGATCCCGTGACCACAGGTCAGTCAAGTTGTCCTGCTAATGGGGAGCTGCATCTTGTCCCCCACCTGCCCTGAACCTTCCCCATCCTCCTCCAGGCACAGCTCTGGCCTGGTCCCCACTTGCTGGGGTTCTGTTCCAGCTGGAATGTCTTATTTCCAGGCAGGGAGCAGGGAAAGAGCAGAGAAAGGCAAGTGAGAGCATTTCCCCCCTGCTGAGCAGCCTGCAAAGAGAAACCCTCTGCCTCTGGAATCTCTGATGATGGCACAGCTGGAAATTTAAAGAGGTGGCTTGACCAACCTGAAAAACCCACCCAGTGCCCCTCAAAAAAACCCCCAAAACCCCAAACCAAGCCTCAGACGATGCCCACATCCTTCCCCTGCCCTGGCAGCCTGGGCTGAGGGCAATGGGAGGGTTAAACAGCAGACAGACAGACAGACAGAGGGGTTGAGGGGGGGAAGGAGGATCCCAACCTGAGCCTGGCACCAGATGTACTGGAGCACCTGCACCAAACACACAGAGTATTTAATAATTCCTGAGAATTGCCATGGTAATGAAGCACAGAGTCAGGTTGTTATGGCAACAGCTTTATTTCTTTTTTTTTTTACTATTTAGGCAGGGAGGCATTACCCAGGTTGTAACCTCGATCCAGACTGAAAACATTTCTGAGAGCACAAAAAGAAAAAATAATAATAAAAAGAAGTAAAATGCAATGAAATTAAATAAGTGGCAGTTTCCTGTTTCCCGTCTGGCAGTTCTGGGCTCGTTCTGTAGGTAGGTGGAGGGAACCAGGTTGTTCCAGACACACATTGCCCTGGAAAGCCTGAGGAATAGCTGGAGCAGATCCCTGCAGGTTTAAACCGATTTTGAAGGGGGTGAGGGGCTGAACCCCCCTCATGGGGGGTTTGGGTGCTCTGCCACCTCCCTGCTTCCCTGGCAGGGCCCTGGCTTGGCTTCAGGAGTGTCCCCTGCTGGCTCAGGGGAAGGACACATGTGGCTCTGCAGGGTTTGTGCACGAGGGAGCAGCCAGACCCTCGTCCCAGCAGGATGATCCCAGCTCCCAGCCTGCCCCCAGGTCCCTGCATCCCAAGGCATGGAGGTTCCCAAAACAGGTTCTCCAAGGCTAAGCAGGCATTTGGGAGCTGGAAAGAAGGTGACAGCCCACTTTTCCCGAATGCCCAGCACAGGTCTAAGAAGTAAACCCAGGTTTCCTGGGCTCTGGCAAGGTCTCCAGGCTGCTGTGCTCCCCTAAGGAGCACCCAGGAGGCAAGATGGAAATCCTGGGTCTCCTCCCATCCTGCCCTCCCATCCCGGGCCAAAAAGCCTCTCCCACCTCCCCTCCCAAGCCATCCCCTCCAGCAAGTGTGTGAGGCCAGTCCAGCCAGTCCTCACGTGGAGTTTTGATTCAGTGCTTGTTAAATAAGCAGCTCTGGAAGCCTGTTTTCTCCGTGGGGAGCTGAGGCAGCACGGGGTGGGTTCACCTGGCAGAGAAACGGTTTGAAATCCGCGGTGCTGTCACTCAGGAACATCTCTCCACGAATCCCACTGCCCTCCCCAGGGGTCTCCTGTGCTGGCTGAGCCTCTGCAATCCATTAGCTCTGCCAGAGAGGGACAAGTTGATGCCCCCAGGGTCAGGGACTCGAGGGAGGGCGGAGGCCAAGCGGTGGCAGAGTTAAGGACCAGCTTTGCCTCGCAGATTCCGAGACTCCTCCTGCCCCTCTCCCTGTCTGAAAGGGAATCGTTTCCCGGTTTCTGTGTCTTCCAGCTGCTTTGCTGCTGAGGCTGCTGATGGCATTTTGGCCTGGAACTCCTCAGACCTGGCCCCACGGTGGAGCCTGCCTGGAGCTGCCAGCCTGGCACCTCCTGGCACCACAAAACCCGCGGCACACAAAGCTCCTCGCTCCCAAATCAATGTGTTTTGTGCCTCTGGCTCCTTGCCAGATCAGAGCTGGCTGGGGATTGTGTCAGCAATCAAAGCTGTCCTTGGAATGAAATGGATCTTACAGCCCCATCTGTGTTAGGGGCATGGACACAACACCGGGAACGTTTCTGGGCATGGGAGCTTGACAGATGATCCTCTTACAGGGTGAGAATGAGACCTGTGCCACAACCTGACCTGAACACCCCTGAGCAGTGGCAAAATGACAGAGGTAAAAGGCCACAGAGCACCCCAGGACATTGCTCTGGGCTGTGCTGTCTGAGCAGTGAGTATCTCAATAGATTTTGCAAGTTTGGATGCCTTTTAAAGCGCTTTTTTTTTGGCTTCCTGAATCCAACTTGGCTTTCTCAAGTATGAATGGGGGATTTGGAAACCACTGGTTTTAGTCCTGGAGAATAAATCTTCTACAAAACAGTGAACACAAGGAAGCACAAAAGCTTGACAGCTGCCTGCTCCATGGTGTTGGATGCACGTCGGGGTTCATACCAGTTCTCCCATTCAGATGTCTTAGCCAAGCACTTCCCCCATCAGTCTGGCCAAGTTTGTGCTCCTCTGCTTTTACAGACAGGCATCTTCTTGGACTTGTTTGTTCCACGAGCACATGGTTATGGAAAACCGAGTTAAGAGAAAACCAGGACGCTGCCAGCAATCAGTATGGCTTGGCACATCCCTGAAAATATCACTGTCAGCGCGCTGGGAAGCGGTGGAGGCACTGGCAGGGCTCACAGACACGAACACACATCTGAAACGACTGTCTCTGATCTGAAAAACGCTGCTCGTCCTTCATGTATTTCAGGCTGTGAGTAAAACACAAGAGAGGTCTTCGCAGCTCTCATCCCTTCCCGGCGGCTCATTAGTGGGGAGACAGTTTCACGTCGTTAATTTGAGACAGGTTAATCAACAACAAAGCAAAAAATGGCGCTTTTAAGGATGAGGATTTCAGCAGAGCTGGGTGTGCAGGGCAATCTTGGCTGAGGGTCACAGGTGACCGCAAGGTGGAGGTGGCAGGTTTGTCACTCTCAGCCCAGGGCGTTCAGTCAGGGGGCAGGTATTGAATCAAACAGGTTGCCTCTTTTTGAATTAATGAGACCTGGAAGTGTCTTCTCTGATGAACGGGGTCCTCCTGCCCCAGAGACCACCCCAGGGTGTCTTCACTCCGGGATTTACTCTCCTAGCGAGGAGCTGTGAGATCAGAAGACTCAGCACCAAAATCCCTTCTCAGATCTGCCTTTTCCTTCCCTGTGGGCTCACTGGCTGTTTCTGATTTATGCAGCACCAGCTGGGCCAGCTGATACCTGCCTTTAGTGAGCACCACCATTCCTGGATTTTGGAGTGACTCCAGGGGGAAAGAACACGAGCTCCAGCCTTCCTGGGAGGCTCCAGTCCTTCTGAAAGGGTCCAGTACTGGGAAGACACAAATCACCACCTGCTTCTGACTTGGGAGGGGAGATGAGCGAGGCAATAACCAACTAAAAGGCAGGAGAAAGATCTACCCCATGGCATCAGGCAGCCAGAATGGCCTTTCTGGAAAAGGGGCTGGAGCCTGCAAGGTCCAACAGCTCTGGTTCTCCGTGAGAGACCTGGGTTGGTTACCTGGGGGTGTGTCGCTGGTGCGTGGCAGGTGTGAGGATGGAGGCAGGTGCTCCCAGGGAAACAAGGTGTGCATGGAAGCAAGCCCAGGGCTCTGTTCCCTCTCCATGGCAGCTGCTGGAAGCTGGTGCTGGCTGCTGGCTCTTTGCCCTGGCATGGCTCTGGTGGGGTTACAGCAGAGCCTTTCTGGCACGGCCCCACAAGTGGTCACGTCCTACAGGTTTCTGTGCAGCTGTGAGTCCTCCCCTTCTTGCCTCACAGGGTCCCCCTGCCCAGGTTTAATAGGCTAAGACAGCTGAAGAAGCAGTCAAAATGTAATTAGACTTTAATTAGCCAAGTTCATTCTCTCAGATAATTGAAAATCGGACTAATTGGCTGCAATGAATTCCCAGGACGTTCAGCCAGCTCGGTGTGTGCTCTGCCAGCTGCCACAGGACCAGCCTGGAAGCTGAGCCCTGCTGCCCACTGGTGTGCCAGGCTCTGCAGGGCACAGCTCCTTAGCTCCAGAGGGGTATTAAAGCCCCTAAACCCCCTCCAGGGCTGCAGAAAGGGAGGTCAGCGAGCAGGTTCTGTAGCAAGTCCCTTGTCAGGCTCCAAATCCCTGATTCCCGGAGCAAAGGCTTGGTCTCTGGCACCGAGGGCAATTCCCAGTGGCCAGGGAGGGCTCCCCCCTCCTGTCAGGGAGTTGCAGAGCCAGAAGGTCCCCCTGAGCCTCCTTTTCTCCAGGCTGAGCCCCCAGCTCCCTCAGCTGCTCCTGCTGCTCCAGCCCCTTCCCAGCTTTAACCTCCCCCTGGAGCTGAGGAGTTGTGCCCTGCAGAGCCTGGCACACCAGTGGGCAGCATCTGCTAACAGAGGGCCCAGGAGGGCTCAGAGAGCTTGCTCAGGTAGGAACAACCATCCTAACGTTCTTTTCATTGCAGTGCTTGGAAGATCACGCCTAGGAAAAAATGCTGGACTTATTCTGCAGCCTTGGCTCAAGTTTCCCTTCCCTCTCTGCCTCAGCAGCGTGTGCCAGGTGGCTGCATTTCATTACAGAGTTTATAAAGTGCCTGTGGAAACAAGGCATGCTGGTGGTGGAGGGGGGATGACAAATCGTGCTCACATTTCACTCCACACTGGCTGTTCCTCATCTTGTTGTGCAGAAATGTAACAGTCCCTGGGCTGGGCAGGGGACACTGAGAACATCTGCACCATTCCTGGAGCTCGGGGTTTTTTTTGCCCCCACCTCCATCAGCCTGGGCTGCATCACTGGGGGTATTTCTTTTGATTGGGGGCTAAAACAGGTCCCAGTTTTATGTAAGAAAAAGAAGGCAGGCAGCTCTGCCGTGGCAGGGAGCTCTGGATGTTGCTGTTTTTCAGTCAAGACCCGACATCTGGTTTTTCCCTCGGGCCTGCAAAGCAGTTGCAAAGCCCTGACCACATTTCACTGAGGTTGCAGGTGGCTCTGCCCACTCTTGTCCTCATGGGTTTGAGGTGCTGATTTTAAAGAACCTGGCTCTGAAGTCTCCAGCACTCTTAGGAGAGCCACAACAGAACATTTTGGTAGCAAAAATAGTGTGGCAGCAGGAGCAGGGCAGGGGATTGTCCCCCCGTGCTGGCACTTGTCACACCTCCAATGCTGTGTCCAGTTCTCAGGACAAGAAGGACATGGAGGGGCTGGAGCAGGGAAGGGAATGGAGCTGGGAAGGGGCTGGAGCAGCAGGAGCAGCTCAGAGGTCTTTTCCAACCTCAGTGATCCTGGGATTCTGTGAAACCCAGCTCCTTCTCCTTGGCTCAGCAAAGGCCAGGGGGGAGAAGTCAGTAAGAATTCCGTCTGTGCAGGAATTTCCACAGGCACAGTCACTTCAAACAGCTCCGGCCGCTGCCTGCACGTGTCTTATTTCAGGGCTTTGGACTGACTAATAGCTCCAATTATTCCCTGCAAGGTCTCCACCAGGTTACCTTTTACCAGGCAGGAGGGAACAACACCTGGCAGTAGCACACAAAGAAGCCCAGCTGGCCCCAAAGGCCCTTTCCAGAGCTCCCTCCTCGCGCAAGGGGGTGGCGAGCTGAAGAAACCACAGCATCAGCACTGCCCTCCATGCTGGGGTGGGAATTCCCAGCTGGGCCCCTCAGTTCTGGACATTTCTGGAGGAGGGGATGGTTTAGCACTGTGCTTTCATCTGCTAAAGCCCGTGGCATCTCCAGCTTGGAGCACCCCCAGCTCCTTGCTGGCATCCCCACACCACAACATCCCCCATGCGGGAGCCACGCTGTGACCCGGGGCAGGGAACCTGGGCAAGGGCCAGAGCAAACTAACACCAAACATCGTTTCCATGCTGGTCAGATCATTCCCTGGTTCACCAAGCAGCCCCCAGGCACTGCTGCTGGCACAGGGAGCAGGAAGCTCTGGCTGCTTTAGGAATTTGCCACGTGCACGGTTAATTTAGAGGGCTCAGGCCTCCTGCCTGCTGCAGGAGACAGGAGGGAAAGGCTGCCACGTTGTGAAAGGTATTTCTCAAGCTCCACAAAAACCAGCTTTAGAGGAGTTCTCCCTCAGTTGGATCCTCTAAAACCCCAGGGACATCCCTGTGCCCAGCTCACCGTCCCTCACCCATGATTTGTGGAGCTGATGATCAAGGCAGGTTTGCAGGAACCTTTGCTCCTGGGGAATCCCATCATAGGGATATTTCAGGGCCATTTCCCTCTTCTTCTGGGCTCTTTTCAAACTCTCATCTCTCTCACCTCCTTTCTCAGACCTCTCCTTCCAGTGAGGGGGGGAGGGAGATGTCTGCAAGCAAATTACACATCCTGGAGCAGAAGAACCCTCTGTGGTCCCTTTCAGCCCCACCCAGGCTCTGATTCTGGGATTCTGGGACTCCGATTTTGTGATTCTGGGACTTTGGGGCTCTGATTTTGTGATTCTGGCCTCCTTCCTTCAAGCCACCACAGCCCTTGTGCAGAAGCCCCTTGAATTCTGGTAACTTCTCCCTGGCTTTTCTTTCCTGGGTGCGATGAGACCTTTTATTTTGGGGAAGCACAAGCAGCATGAACGAGTCTGCCACCTGCAAGAGCCAAAAACGCCTTGCTCAAAGCACCTCCCATGGGACCTGTTGTGTCCCTTCCTCAATGTCAATCTTCAGTGCAGCTCAGCTCACATTGGATCAGGGAATTCCATTCCAGTTCTCCTGATAAAACTTGGCTTGCTTGGCCTTAGTCCAGCTGCCTCCTGGCATTGCCATTTCTCAGGCTTCCTCTCCCTTCTCTTAGCCCCCATTTATTGCAACGGGACAAGAAAATGACTTTTTATTACAAACTCAGCCCTTGTCACCTTGTCTATGTGAAAATGCTCTTCTTGCTCCTTCCCCGTATTTTTATCCCATTTTCCTTCAGATTTGCTGCCTTTGCTGCTGGGGCAATCACCCTGCAAAGTCAGACAACTCCAAGGAAATGATTCCACTTAAAAATATCCCAGGGAAACTAATTCCAAGCCATTCCTGTCATGGATTGCTTTGAGCGGGTCTCCTGCAAGTTATTACAGTCTCAGTATAAAAGAATTACCTGTCTTGTTCCCCAGGGAATAATTTCAGCTGGGTAATGAATTGCCTGAGAAATGACTATGGAAGGGCCCCAACAGAACAGCCTCCAGTTCTGAGCTATTCATGCTCCTCATGAAACGTGTCAAAACTATGCCAGCCCTCGCTGTGCCTGCTCTGGGGACGCTGCCTCGTGACTGGGAGAGGGAGAAACAGTGGGGGAAGCGTGCCCGGAGCAGGGCTGGAGGAAAACATCTCCTGAAGGCCAGAGAGCGCTGGTGTGTTCACCCAGGGAGCCCATTGTGCTGTGCTGGGGTGGGGGGAAAGTGGCCCCCAGCACCTCGGGGTGCTGCCAGGAGCTCTGAGGGTGCACAGCCCCTGCTGAGCTGCTGCAGGACCTGCACTGGCCATGCCCAGCCAGCTGAAATCCCAACTTCATGCCCCTGGAATAATCTCTCTGTGCTGGGCACTGGGGAGGCAGCTCAAATCCTGGGGTCACCTTTGGGCCCCTCAGTGCAAGAAGGACATTGAGGGGCTGGAGCAGCAGAAGCAGCTGAGGGAGCTGGGGGGGCTCAGCCTGGAGAAAAGGAGGCTCAGGGGGGACCTTTTGGCTCTGCAACTCCCTGACAGGAGGGGGGAGCCGGGGGGTGGGGGTCGGGCTCTGCTCCAGGGAACAGGGACAGGAGGAGAGGGAAGGGCCTCCAGCCGTTCAAGCAAGAGGTTTAAATGAGATATTGAGGAAAATTTCTTCATCCAAAGGTTGGTCAAGCCCTGGAACAGGCTGCCCAGGGCAGTGGCCGACTCACTGTCTCTGAAGCGCTCCAAAAACATGTCGATGTGGCACTGGAGGACGGGGTTCAGTGCTGGATGTGGCGGTGCTGGGTTAATGGGGGCACTCACTGCTCTTAGAGGGCTTCTCCAACCTCAGAGATTCCATGATCCCATGACTCCCCATCCCACACCAGTGCAGGCACCACCAGAGAAGGGGGTCCCCTCCCCCTGTGCCCATCAGGGAGCTGATCTGGCTGCAGGTCGGGGTGTTTTTGCCCTCAGCTCTCTGGACCAGCTCCCTGCCCTGACCCACAGCGAGGATCCCCCTGCTGCCAGTGCCAGCACAGAGGAGACGAGTCCTCCCTGGGGTCCTCCATCTGGCAGTGCCTTCCCCACAGCTTCCAGATCGTGCCTGAACCTTCAGACAACCCAACTGTCCCCTGTGAAGGTTGGTGAGGCCAAGGAGGAGCCCAGAGATGCTGCACGTGGAGCAGCAACACTGCTGGAGGGGCTGACCCCAGGGGAGGAGCTGTGTCCTGCCCCAGCCCTGCAACCAGTGGTCCCAACCCTGAAAACCACCGTGGGCTCTGCCAGCCCCTGCTGGATGCTGGGGAACCAAAATAACTGCCTGTTTCTGCCAGGCAGCGCCGAGCCGGGCTGTGTTTGGGAAGGCGGCTGCCACGCTGTGACAGATGGCCAAGAAAGCAAAGGCTGGGTTGTTTTTTTTTTTATGGCACCTCCATGTTTCCTCCTCTGCTGTCTCCTGCGCCGGGGGCGGTGCTGGGAGATGGGATGTGCTGCCAGCACACGTTGGCACTGGGGCTGAGGAGATGGCAGAAGGTGGGGCAGAGGTGCTGCCACCTCACACACCTTCTTCCCCCGGCCTTCTGGGGCTTTGTGACCCTCACCAAAGCCTCCTCCTGCAGGAGTCTGTGCCAGAGCTGGGGCTCCACTGAAGTGTTTGCTCTTGCCTGCTTGTGAGCCCTGTTCAGACCCTCCTGCACTGGCTGCTGGCCCAGGCTGGTTTCTTTTGCCCTGAAGAGCCAGATAAGAGAGGAAAACTTGGCTGGAGGGTTCTCCGGCCAGCTGGGGTCCAGTCCTGGCTCTTCTCTTACAGACCCAAAGCCTGCTGAACATAGAGGACCCTGGGCAAGCCAGAGCTCTGATAAATAGCCAGTTTCTGAAGCAGGGCCAGGTGGGACAGGGCCTGGAGCAACCTGGGATGGTGGAAGGTGTCCCTGCCCATGGCAGGGGGTGGAATGAGATGATCATTAAGGTGCCTTCTAATCCAAACTATCCCATGATTCTGTGAAACTCCTCGATGTGCTGCTGCCTCTCCCTTGTCTTTGCACAGCATTTTTGGCCAAGAGGCTTCTTGCCTCCCCTCCTGGAGCACAAACATCATGGCAGAGGTAGGGAGGGCTGAGAGATGGAGCCCTGGATCCTTGACATCCAGGGGGAATTCAGCAGGGAGAGCAGCACCCTCAGCGAGAGCACACTGAAGCTGGTGACTGTAAAGTGCTGTCCCTTGGGTTATAAACCCTGGAGGGAGCAGGAATGGCCCCACACAGGGACACAGGCACACACCCCACCAGCCAGGTGGCTGCTGCCCCACGTCCTGGGCTCTGTTCCCGTGGCAGGAGGAGCCTCTGGGCTCGGCTGCCAGGATCCAGCTCCTTTCTCAGCCTGCCTGGTGTGGAAGGAGTGACTGACATGGCTGTTGGCACAGCCTTTATCTGCCTCCTGTTCTGTCGTGTTGCACTTGGCAATTCTCCCCCTTTTCCCTCTGTTTTTCCACCAGGAGATCTCACACTCCTCTGCCTTGGCAGTGGGGAGACAGACAAGAAGGGCTGGACAGACACACAGATGGAACAGCTCAGCAATGACTCCCCTTTGTCTCTCCCTGCCTGTGATGGGGGAAGAGTCTCCCTGAGTTCACACCCCTGAGTTCACATCCCCGAGTTCACACCCCTCAATTCAAGCACCTGGCATGAGCAGTGGGACACCACTGGTGTTTGAAGCAGCCAGACCCACTTTTCCAAAGGTAAGGGAAGCTGAATCCCGAGAGGCTGGTGAAAAATCAGTGTCACACCAGGGGACAGCCGTGAACTGGATTTCCAGTGGGAGCTGGGAGCCCCTGTGGGCCTGGGGAGCCCCCAGAGGGCTCTGGCCAGCAGCTTCCAGCTTCGTGGCCCTGGGGACCAGGAGGCCACAAGTGAAGGGTGAGCAGCTGGCTGGGACTCTGCTTTGGGCTGGTGCTGTGCTTGCTGGGCTTCCTTCTTGCTGCCACCTCGAGCACCTTCTGAAGGTGGGTCAGGAGAATAAAGCAAAAAGAGACAGTGGTGGGCAGATAAGAAGGTGACCCAGGGCAGATGCAGTGACAGGGAAGTTCTGCAGAGAAGCAGTGCAGGGGGTTGGTCTGCACCTACACAGCCTGGCCCAGCCTGGAGCACGAGCTCTGAAATGGGAATTACCTGCTATTTCCAGTGCCAAGCTCTTCCCTGCTCTCCCCAGGAGCCAAGCTGGGACTCTCCTGCCCACCTTGGGTGGCTCTGGGGGGAGCAGAGGGATGTTGGTGCCTGTGTGAGGGGGGACAGGGATGCTGTGAGGTTTTGGGGAGCAGGCTCAGCTCCTTCAGCCTCCCTGGACCGCACAGCCCTGTGACAGTGAGGAGGAGCAGCGTGCCCGTGATTGATGATTAAAACCTCTGGCACGCAGGGCATGTGGCTGAAGAGTCCAGGAGGTATTTCAGACCTTCCCTAAAAGACCCTGGTCGTTATTCTGCAGCATTTCTCTGCTGTGCAGGGAAGACTCATGCGTGGGAGTGCACAAAAGCACTGCCAGCCCACGGCCAGGCTTCATTTACCCACAGAGGCAGCACAAAAGAAACTCGTTCCGTTCTGCACCCGCCTGGCCCCAGGGGATGAGTCAGTGTGGGAAGAGCCAGGCACCAATTCCTGGGACCAGCATCCTGCAGGTGCCAGGGAGCAGGAGGTGAGGCTGAGCTGTGCCTGGAACCAGCCACCTCCCTCTGGCTGTGGAGATCTCCCAGCTCTCAGAGGGCCCTGGAGCTCAGCCTCCCAGAGCCAGTTTTGGGTGAAATAGAGCCGGTTTTGAGTGAAACAGAGACATTTTTGAGTGAAATAGAGCCGGTTTTGGGTGAAAGAGACAGTTTGTTACATGAGAGCACAGGCTGTGAAGTCGTGGTAGGAAGCAGCGCAGTTGTCCATCACTGCCAGGTTGTGCCATGTCCTCCTGGGACCCCAGTCCTGGTTCAACAGCGACAGCCCAGGGCAGAAGAAGCTCAAGGATCATTTCCACCTGGCTCTGGGCCAGAACATCCTTTCCCTCCCGTGGCAGGGCAAGGAGGGACAGGGGACTGATGGTGGTGTCCGTGTTTGCAGCTTCCAACAGCACTAAAGGGGATCCAAGATCAGAAGTGTGGGACAGCTCCTCTGCAGGGATGGGCTGACCCAGGCAGGGGAGAAGAGGCCGAGGTTTGTAAGACCTGGGACAAAGCACCCCTTGTTCTTCACCCTTGAAGAAGGAGAAATGAGGAACTGAAAGGAGAAGAGAAAGCAGCAGGTGCCCCAAGGACACACGTCAGTGCTTTTTACGTGCCACGGGACCCACATCTGTCTGCGCAGCCAAAGCTGCCACGGGCTTGACGTGAGGTGAGAGGCACTCCCTGAGACCTCTCCACCAGGGCTGCCAAGCTGTGAAACAACCCCAAATCTGCTCCTGCTGGTGGAACACGAGCAGAGCCAGACAGTCTGTCAGTCCTGCTGGGGCAGGAGGAAGCCCAACGCCCGTCAGGCAGACCCAGCATGCTGCCCAGCCCCTGAGTGCTGCCCAGCCCCATGGTGAAGGAAGAAAAAGCAAATTCCACCCCTGTGTGCCCACCTTGGCTGAGGCAGGGCAGGCTCTGGGGTATTTCAGGACAAGATTTCCATGAATAGCTCCCCTCGTCTGCCAAACCCAAATTAAAATTTGCTGCTAACAGTCTTAAGCCCTCTCCCTCCTCCCCTCCTCCTTCCTCCCTCTCTTCTGTTTTTTTGGACAATTTTGTGCATTAAAATGAGTGGTAATATCAGACTGTGCATTAAACACTGGCCCACACGGTCTGGGAAAGAAAGAGCACGAAGGAACACTGAGATTCCACCTGTTGTTCCTTGACACACATTTGGGCAGGTCAGTTTTTAAAGGATTTCCTCAGAACAATTCTCTCAGATATGTAATGTAAGATTTTTGTGAGAAAGCACATTCAGAGAATCACACTGTCACAGAATGGTTTGGGTTGGAAGGGATGTTAAAGCTCATCCAGTGCCACCCCCTGCCATGGGCAGGGACACCTTCCACCAGCCCAGGTTGTTCCAAGCCCTGTCCAACCTGGCCTTGGACACTTCCAGGGATCCAGGGTCAGCCACAGCTTCCCTGGGCAACCTGTGCCAGGGCCTCCCCACCCTCCCAGTGAAGGATTCCTTCCCACTATCCCATCTAACCCTGCCCTCTGGCAGTGGGAAGCCATTCCCCTTTGTCCTGTCCCTCCATCCCTTGTCCCCAGTCCCTCTCCAGCTCTCTTGGAGCCCATTTAGGCCCTGGAAAGGAGCTCTCAGAGCAGTCTGAATGACCCCAACTTTCTCAGCCTGCAAGCTGTGAGCCCCAGACCCAGAGAAATCCTGGAGCTCCCAGTGCTGATGCCCTCTGTGTGCAGGGAAGCAGCTGGTTGTGGGCTGGGTAAAGGTAAGGAGTGAGACCCCCAGCTCTGCTGTAGGATTCATGCAGTGGGCTCACCAACTTTTTGGCCAGCTTTAGAAGGTTCCCACCCTACCTTCCAGGCTAAAAGATTCTTGTTTTCTGTACCCACACCTGGCACTTCCTTCAGTGTGCTGGGTTGCCCAGGCAGAAAATTCCCTGCAAAAGAGAGGTCTGGTGTTTTACCTGACAGACCTTCCCGTTGCCTGGAAATCTGCAGAAGCCCTGGCTGCAGTGACACAGACTTGATTTTTTCCTGCCATGAAGGTGTTCTGCAGCCTTGGGAAAGAGGAAGGAGCAGCTCAATGGGTGAGGCTTCCAGTGAGGAATTAGTTTTCCACTGAGGGATCAGTGTGGGCTCTCCTCCAGCAGCCACTGCTATCTGCTCACGCAGCCAACAGTTCCCCCTTTTCCTCGCGGAAGCGGTGACAGAGCAGAGCTGAGAAGCTTCCCAGCAGCTGGTTTGTCTGGAGCTCAGACGAGCCCCTTTGTGTCCCTGGGGGCTCTGGGGGTGGGTTTGTGCGTGGCTGGGTGTCTGCAGAGCACAGGGGCTGGTGGGGAAGGGCACGAGCGAGGCCCCACACGGGGGAGGGAACCCGCTACCCGACCCCAAACCCGGGGAGAGGGGAGGGCCAGGCCAGCTCCACGGAATTCATCTCCCTCCAGCAGCCCTTCAGCCGGTCTATTCTGGGAAAGTCTGCCTGGGATTCATCCCCCCCCTCCCCACTCATCCCCCCGAGGCGTCACACTTCGCAGTTCCCTTCCCACGCGCGCGGCTCCCCGGCGGTTTGCTTCCTCGCTGGGAATAAACACTGCTTCCCTGCCCGCCTCCCCACGGCCAGGGTGGCACCTGCCCCCCACCCTGCACACCAGGGAGGTGTGGCAGGTCTAATCCATGCCCTGGGAGCTGTGTCCTGCTTCCCACCGAGGGCAGGAGGAAGGGATAGGGATGAAAGCCATGCTAGAGTCTTCCCCTCCTTGGTTTCCGTTTCCAGCCAGGCAGGTTCGGTGCTCAGGGATCTGAGCCCAGGCAGATCCCAAAACACCTCCCACAGTCACTCTGGTGTTAAGCCATGGACAGATGCCAGCTTTGAGGTCAACAGAAGGTTTGTGGCTCCCTGGAGAAGGGTCCCAGACACCCCTGGTTGGTGCCAAGAGGACGGTACCAGACCCTTTCCAGTGGTGCCCAGCGATGGGATGAGGACCAGTGTCCATAAACTAAAACACAAGAAGTTCCACCTCAACATGAGGAAGAACTTCTTTCCATGGAGCCCTGGAACAGCTGCCCAGGGAGGTCATGGAGTCCCCCCCCTCTGGAGACATTCCAAACCCTCCTGGACGTGTTCCTGTGTCACCTGCTCCAGGTGACACTGCCAGGGCAGGGGGTTGGACTGGGTGATTCTGTGACTGCTGATTCTGTGACCAATGGTTCTGGGATTCTGTGATACAGGTTTTGCCCCAGCTGATGTTGATTTTGGTTTCTGGACACCACAGCCAGAAACTGATGTTCCACTTATGGGATGTGAAAATCCAGGGAAAAGCAAGGAGAGATTTGGTCATTCAGGGAATGCACTCCTGGAGAGCTCAGCAAGCCCAGACACAGGAGACAGACTGATATGGATGAGAGGACAGTTTGAAGCTGCACCAGGGGAGGTTCAGGTTGGACATCAGGAGGAATTTCTTCATGGAAAGGATTGTTAAACATTGGGATGAGCTGCCCAGGGAGGTTTGGAGTCCCCAGCCCTGGAGGTGTCCAAGGAAGGCCTGGCCATGGCACTCAGTGCTCTGGG
>JAWWES010000080.1:4086375-4099516 GCA_035583135.1 Lophotriccus pileatus | reverse complement strand
TGGAGGTGTCCAAGGAAGGCCTGGCCATGGCACTCAGTGCTCTGGGCTGGGGGACAAGGTGGGGATGGGGCACAGGGTGGGCTCGATGGTCTGGGAGGTCTTTTCCAATCTCAGTGGCTCTGGGATATCACCACCACTACAACCATTAGAGGAAGAGACTGAATATTCCTCTCCCACTCCAATCTCCAACAGGGCAACACGCGGAAGCTCCAACAAGCCCTATGTTCCAGCCTCACAAGTGGATTCATCCAACACTCTGCCTCCTCCCAGGGCTTCAGTAATGAAAAATTCAGAGATAACTAAATTCACCATTTCACCCACTTGCAGTGAGCGATCAGCTCCATGTCAGGCTGACACAGGGCAGGCAGTGGCTCAGATCTCCATCAATCTGCTATTTTTATGTCATTTAAGCCCTGAAATTTTAGCGTTCTCTGCCCTGAGCTGTCTTCAGTGGCCCCAGGCTGATATCTGAGTAACCAGGAACAACTCTGTCTCCCTCTTTCCCCTCAGCTTTGGCTCCTTTGGACACTCTGCCACTGTTGCATTTAAAAAAGAGCCCCCAAAACCAACAACCATATTCTGCTAGATGGTCTGGCCCAGAGTTTTTGGCAGGTGCTCCTTGAGGCAGCCACAATCACTCATCTAAATCTCATTTGTTTTTATTTTAGAAAGCTTCCTAACACAGAAGATTTCTTTCCTGCATCTCACTGGAATTGTGTGCACATTGCCATGGCAACCATGTCAGCGATTTTTGTGGTCCAGGACCCATTTTATTGGTTATTAAATATCTGTGCAATAAATATATATATTTATATATATATAGAGCTTTGTTCTCCCATCTGTCTGTTCCATCTGCTTATTTCCAAGTGAAATACAACCTCTTGGCTCAGCCACAGCTTTCTCCCCTTCCTCATGGGGTTGGCTGAAGGAAACAGGGATGGATCTACTGGTGGTCATGGAAAGGGTGAAGGGGAGGAAGAGGAACAAAAGACACTGGTGTGGACACAAACCTGAGCATCACACCCACGGACAAGCTTGGAAGTGATAACAGAACCTTCCTGCAGTCCAAGTCCCTGCCCCTTCCCAGTGCTCTCCCAGGTGGGAAGGGGGAAGAGAAGCCCCAGAGGACTCTGGCCAACACAAACCTCTGCTGCTGCTGCTGCTGCTGCTGCTGGGGGGGCTGTGGTGGACCAGCTGCAGCTCGACCCCAGCGGGTTCACTGCCTGCCACGGGGTCACTGGCCAGCAACAGCAAACTCATCCACTGAGAGGCCTTCCTCCCTTCCCAGAAGAGAGGGATCACCTCATCCCAGCACACACTGTCCCACGGAGTGGAAACCCACCCATAATGAGACCCCTGTGACCGCGCTCCTCCCGGCACTGCCCGGCCCCAGACGGCGCCGACAGCTCTTTGACATCCCCCACCCCCCTCTCCACGGAGGAACTAATTCCCTCTGGCAGTGTTTGCCTTGCCTGCCCACCCCCACAGCCCTGCTGGGAGCGGGGATGTGTTCCCAGCTCCCTGGCATTATTTAAGCTGTCAGTTGTTAATTATAGTGCTGCGTTGCAGTTTGATGCTTCCCCGGGGGGCCCGGCCGCGCTAACGGGCTAAAATCGGTTCCCAGAGGAATATTTTGGGAGCCTCCACTAGAGCTGACCCTGTGCCTCCACCAGCCAGGGTGAGACATTCCCTGACTGCTCTCGGGAGGCTGGAGCTGCACCTGCTGCTCTAAGACCCAAACTTGCCCTGATCACCCTACAGAGCCAACATTGCCCTTCTCCAGGTGGGAGCCACGGCCTTCTGAAGGGTATAAATATCAGGATATATTGCTTGTCATTTTCTAAAGCCGTTAGGGAGTGTCCAAAGGAGGGCTGTGAAGATGGGGAAGGGGCCATGTGAGGAAAAGCTGGGGTGACTTGATTTGTTTGGCTGGAGAAGAGGAGGCTGAGGGGGATTTGTTGGGTTCTGCAGCTCTTCCCGAGGGGCAGCTCCACCTCTGCTCTGGGGGAGCAGGGACAGCACCAGGGAATGGCTGGAGCTGTGTCAGGGCAGGGTCAGGTTGGATCTCAGGAAAGGTCCTTCCCCCAGAGGGTGGTTGGCACTGACCAGGCTCCCCAGGGCAGTGGGCACGGCCCCAAGGTTGCCAGAGCTCCAGCAGGGTTTGGACAACGCTCTGAGGGACAGGGGGGATTGTTGGGGTGTCTGTGCAGGGCCAGGGGTTTGATGATCCTTGTGGGTCCCTTCCAGCTGAGGATATTCCATGAATCACACCAGCCTGGGGGACCTCTGGACCCCTCCCAGTGAGGAAGTTGTTCCTACACAGCTGCCCAGGGAGAGGAAGCACCTGAGAAACGGGTGTGAGGCTGATGCTCTCCAGCCTGTAACCACATCACCCAGCCAAGCTGCCCCTTGGCCTCCTGTGACCATGGAAACATCTGCTTCAAATGCAGAAACAAGCACAGTGATCAAACCATCAACCTGCTCAGGGCAAGAGCATGGGGAGGGGAAAAAGAAAGGTGGGAGTAGACTGCTGTGTGGGAAAAGGCTTGAGGACTTTTGGTCTGCTGGTTCCTGACAGAAGAGCCTCCATTTCCCTCGACTGTGTTAAGGGAGATGTTGCTTTGTGGGGATTTTCTTTTTTTCCCCAGGAGAATCAGATGTGATGGCTCAGATGTGCAGGAGGAAACTCAAAAGGCTGGTGCAGAAAGCACCTGCTGCTGGCACCACCTGCCTGTTGTGGTCACCTGGGCCAGCTGAACACACCCAAACACAGCCCAGGGACCACAGGCAGGAAGGTTCAGCTGTGCCTCTGCCACTGTTTTCCTCAACACCTACAGAGCAGTCGCTGTCAGAGAGTTGACAGCACACTTAGCAGGGTGGAACTCACCCTAAAAACAAGAGGAAAGCAGGAAAGAGGCAATGAATGAAAAGGAAGGAAAGCAGGAAGGTGGGAATGGTATTGCACCGATCCAGAAGTGTAGCTGAAAACAACCTTTGCACCAGGAGGTTCAGAGTGGTTTGTTCAGCTCCTCAGTGCTCTGCCAGATTTGCATAAACAACCCTCACAATTATAATTTCGATCTTGAATAGGTGTTATTTTGACTTTGACTGCTTTTCCTGCTCTGCACTGACTGGGGGAATCACAGAAGCACAGCAGGAGGGCTTTGGATGCCTCTGGCCTTTCCTTCCTCCATCCCCCTCAGGTGTCCCACCAGACGCCCTCCCTGACCCCCCAAAGTGCCAAAATAATGCCTAAGGACAGCCCTGAAGGGACTGTGCAAAGGAAGCCAGCACCCTCCTGCCCAGGACAACAGAGCTCCAGCAGCGCTGCCTCAGGACATGATGCCAAACACTGACCCACTGTGGCACTCGGTGCTGGGGTGGACAACTTGAGCTCCAGGTGGTTCCACTTAAAATCAGCTGCTCTGACAAACCACTGAGGGTCCCAGGGAGCTTTAACCCTCAGAGAAACCCCCTTTGGGTAACAACTGCCCTCAGAGAAACCTGTTCAGTTGACACCTACCCTCAGCTGAGCTCAGTAACCCAATTCTCCTTCCTCTGTGGTTTAATATCCAGCCTAAAGCCTTGGAGCAACCTGGTCTAGTGGTTGGTGTCCCTGCCCATGGCCAGGGGGTTGGAACTGGATGATCTTGAAAGGCCCTTCCAACCCAAACCTTTAATTTCTGATCCTATAAATCATGCTGATGTCCTTATTTGCCTTTCACAGCACGTGTGGGCTCAAACACCATCTCAGGGACTGGAAACCCCCTGCCCCCTTGGACTTCTCTGACCTGATCTGAACACACTTGACCCCTCAGTTCTGTAGAGGGAGTGTGTTCAGGCAGGGACCTCTCCAGTTTTTCACCTTTTAAGGCCCAGTGCTCAAAAAAAGGACAGTATCCAGCTGAGAACTCCTCAGCAGTGAGCAAAGCACACTAATTATCTCCTGCATCTTGCACACGAGAGCAAGAGCTGTGTCTTTGGAGGAGGACCAGCAGACCAAGTGGTGAGTGGTCTTTTTGGGCTTGAAAGGAAAGATATGCAAAATTACCCAGGAACACTTTTAATTAATTGCTGCCTGCTGACAGCAGCTGGCAAGACAGCCCTTTGCCCATCAGCATTCAGACAATTAGCTCTGCCCTCCACTCGAGATGGGGGAGCAGGCTCTGTATTTATTCTTGTTTTGGGGAAGATCAAAGTGAATTGCTTCTGTGATTTATTGTCTGCAGAGGAAAAATCTCTGCATCTCATGTCTTCAAAGAGATCTGTCTCCAGCTCAGGGATCAAAGCACTGCCAGGGAGACGTTCTCCTCTGGGGAGGGTCATGACTGAGTTTCCCTCTTCCTTGGGTACCTTTTGGCAGGAGCTGCCACAGGGAGCCTATTCTTGGAGTCCCAGAATGGTTTGGGTGGGAAGGGACCTCAAAGCCCATCCAGTGCCACCCCCTGTCATGGGCAGGGACACCTTCCACCAGCCCAGGTTGCTCCAAGCCCTGTCCAACCTGGCCTTGGACACTTCCAGGGATCCAGGGGCAGCCACAGCTTCTCTGGGCACCCTGTGCCAGGGCCTCCCCACCCTCCCAGCCAACAATTCCTTCCCAATATCCCATCTCTCCCTGCCCTCTGGCAGTGGGAAGCCATTCCCCCCGGTCCTGGCCCTCCAGGAGGAGGACAGGTGGAGTACAACCCACTGGGGAGAAAAATCATCTCAGGGAGCTTCCTTGGAACAGTCTGAGGTTCTTACTGAGGTTGTCAGGTCTTCAGAGCAGTAAAAACAACCTGGGGGATGGTTGGGAGGAGATGCAAGGCCTTGGGAAGGGCAAACTCAGAGGCTGCTCCCTGGAACTGGTGATGCACAGCAAGCAGGAGGCTGTTCTGCAGCCCTGGGAGGAGCAGGGGCCCAGGAGGAGCATGTCTGGATGGAGTTCACCCATCCAGAAGTGTTGGCATCCCTTGCCCCTGCCCGTGCCAGGCTCTGCACAGCTCAGCTGATGGATGCCAGGAGTGCTGCTGTGTGGATGTGGGTGGGAAGGGGTTGGGAACAGCCACCCCAGCACTGCCACCTCCTGTGTCCCAGCTCCTCGTGCCGTGGATCACACGGCTCTGGCCGCAGCCACCCTTCCCAGGATGGCAAAATTTGGGGTTGTTTGCAGCAGTGAGAAGCCCTCAGCTGTCCCCAGCGGTGTTGGAGCTGGGTCGTAGTTCAGGTCCCCTGCAAGGGGCTGCAGTCCCAGCAAGGGGGGCTCTGGTGCAGGAGGAGAGTTCCAGCAATTCCTGGGAGCAGGGAGAATTGAGAGGTTGCCATGGCTACCAGATGCAATGGAGGGGCTGATTCTGCTCTGCTCCTCCTGTCCTCCCTTGGCCCGTGGTGTGGGACCTGTGGAGGCCCCAGTTCACAGCATGGTGATAGCTGGATTTTAGGCATAAAATAAATTCTGGACCAAAACATTTACTGTGGGGCCTTGGAAAGATGGAACTTTGGCCCCAAAATGACTTCTGGAAAGGTTCTATTACATGCACACACATGCCCAGAATTGCCCTGATTTAACAGAAGGCCTCTGGGGATCCAGCAGGACTGAAATCTAACATGAATTAGAATATTTTCAGGATGACTGCTTGCAAACATAAGCATCAATTAGTTGTCTCAGTCTGGTTAAGCAGCAGTGTGGGCAGACGATTACAAATAGTTGTGTTGCTGCCACTTGCTGCCTGATCACCCCACAACAAAAATCCCGCTGCTTCTCCCAAGGATCTTGGGCTTTCTCTTAGATCCCTGTCCAGGGAAGCATCTAAACACATCCCAACACAAACACCCCCAATTGCTGAAGGTAAGTCTGTTAGGAGGGTGCTTAAGAGACTTTTGAATTAAACCCAACTGGAAAAGGCCTTTTTTTTTTAATCATGTTTTGGGGAAAAAGCAGCACCAGGAGGGCAGGGGGGTGTTAAACTCTGACCAGGAGCTCACCAAACATAATGAGCTGAACAGGCTTCTTAACCACCTCCAGGACAGAGTCTGGGGGGGTGGCTGGGGGTTATTTAGGGGGGCAATTTGGGGGTTAGGGTTGTTTCACACCCTGCTGGACCCCCACCTGCCCCTCTCCCAGTGCCCCTCAGTCCACACCCTCCACCCCATGTCTCAGGGAATGACACACAATCTTCCCCCCGGGACTTCCCCTCCAGCCTGGCAGAGAAACATTGGGGTGATGGGCCCAGAACTGCCTCACTCAGCTGCTCCCACCATCCTCCAGGTCTCCACTCTCCCTGCTTTCCCTTCCTAGAAGCCAGCATTCCCATCACTGGCTCTTCTCCCACCCTTCAGCCTGCTGATGCTGAAGCTGTGTGTCCTTCCCTGCTGAAGCCCTGCAGAAAAGCCCTGAGGAGCAGAGGAACCCTGGAGCTTTTTTTGGGAACCAGCGGCCCTCCTGTCAGCTCCTGCCTGAGACTCCCACCTGAAGGCTCCCAGCCCTCACACACCTCTTCCCCCTTTTCCCTGCTCCACCTCCACTCCACAGAATCATTCCAGTTGGAAAAGCCCTCTGAGGTCATCAAACACAACCAGGAACCCAGCACTGATGGGTCCATCCACCACTAACCCGCATCCCTAAGCACCACAATGACTTGTTTTGTGAATAGTTCCAGGTATGGCCAGTCCACCACTTCCCTGTGCCACTGCCTGACCACCCTCTCCATGAGAAAAGGTGTTCAAGCACTGGAACACTTTACTTTTCTCCCTCTTCTCTCCTCCCAAGCAGTTCCCAGCATTCCTGCCCAGGATGCTGTGGGTGAATCCCACAGTTTCCAGCAAACAGTTGCCAGCCCAGACTTCCCCTGAAGTTTCCTGGGACAACTTTGAGCCTCTGAAACTACTGAACACGAGCCTGGGGAGCTGTGCCAATGCCCCTGCTCTGAGTTTGCTTGTTCCACACCGAAAAGCAGAACAAGCCCCTCCTCCCCTCGCATTTCGGATCCAGAACTTAATTCCTGCTCGACAGAACATATTCCCGGTAAAACAGCCTCCCGCACGGCGCTGCTGCCCTCTCCTGGGCACAGCAAACTTCCAGCTACAGATGCCAGTCTCTGCTTCGAGGCCAGGAAGGTGGGAATCCTTCCCCGAGTCCCCACATGGCTCTGAAAACGAAATGACTTGAGGGTGCACTTTCTCCTGCCCTGTCCTTGTGTCACCTTGACCCCAGGAAATGCTCTGACTTCCCAGGGGCTGCTTTTCCTGAGCTGTTTAAAGAGCGGAATGGAAAGGAAACCAAGTCTGACTGGGAATGTTGCCCTGCACCACTTGTTTCCACCTGTATGGTGGGATCCCCCCTGTAGCACCCCAGATCCTGCTGTGCTGCAGAGCTCAATTAGAAGCCAATCCTTGTCAGCAAAAGAAGTGGTTGTAGCCAGAGCCACTTGGGAAGAGGAACTCAGAGGGAAGGAGGGTCTCCCTCTTCATCATTGCTGGGCATTTCAGCCAGTGTGAGGTGCCTGAGGACACAAACAAACTGGACAGAGGTGGCTGGAGGGACGCTGGATGTCATGAAAGTCCAATCTTCACGTGCCCCTCACCTGCTCCACAGACCTGCTGCTTCCCTGGGGGCTGTTTCCTCTCCTAATCCTCCCTTCCTGACAGGAGCAGAGCCCATCACAGCTGAGAGGGCTGGGACAGGCTGGGAACCTGGGTGGCACCTGAATAGACCCACCTGGGGCCATCCTACGGGGAGACTTGAGGCTGCTGAGGTTCTTAGAGGAGAGAAAACGCCAGGACCTGTTGGAATAAGAGGCAGATCCACTGATCTCCTCCCTGAGCAGCCACAAAGCAGCAGAGCCAGGATTCTTCACACCCAGTCCCCAAGACCCTGAGGTCTGGGAGCACATGGAGCATCCTGTCCCCATGGCAACGAGGATTTTTGGTGGCAATTCCAGCAGACCACGAGACAGGGAAAAGCCAGATTGGATCGAAGGGGAATTTGCCTCCCAGCTCAAGAGGGAAACTCCAGGGTGCCTTGAACTGGCTGTGGAGGATATGTGAAAAAATTAAGGATATGATGAAGAAAATAGGGAATTGTGGGTTTTGAAGGAAATCACACTCACCCAAATCTCAGAGGGAGGAATGACAGCAGCTTCTGAGCAAGGAGCAAGATGTGGCCACAGACCAGGGAGGACTTTCTGCCAGCTTGGGTTATCCCAGAGCACAGCCTCAGCTTCCAGCAGGAAGTTTGGATTCCAGCCTGGGACACTTGAAGCAATCACTTGGTTCAGATCAGAATCTCTTTTAAAAAGGGTGTGTTTTCTTAATGTTCCTGTTTGCCCTGGAAAGGGGGTTGGAGTTCCTACGATTGTCCACCTGAGAGTGAGCAGTTAAAATGCAGGGACAGCCAGAAACCTGGGGAGAGCAAAGCTAAAAACTCCTTCTCACTTGTACCAGGGGGTAACAGAAACCTGGGGAGAGCAAAGCTAAAAACTCCTTCTCACTTGCACCAGAGTTTCTGGAGGAGTGTGGGGGGTGGGGAGGGAGAAGTGATTTCAGGGTAAATATGTTCAGATCATCCTGTTGGCTTGTGAAAAAAAAACCAAACCCAAACTAAAAATGTGTGCATGAGAAAACAGCTACGAGGGAAAGGGGAAAAAAAGCAGAGAAGCATGGAAACACCCACCACTTCATTTGAGATACAACAGGAATGGAGTGCACACAACAACTCAGAGGCAGCAGAACACACCAACAAAACAATTATTCTTGGGGAAAATGGTGCCAAGCTAAGGCAGCTCTGCCTCCCTTTCTCTCTGCCTCCCTCCCTCCTCTCCAGAATGATGAAATAATGAGAAAATTCATGAAAAGCCTTACAATTCCTGGCCCTGAGGGGTGGGGACCAGAGCCAGCCAGGGCAGCCTGACCCCTCCTCGTGGCTGGGGCCAAAGGAAAAGGGCAGGGCTGAGGAAGTGTCTCCCGGGGCTCTTTGTTTCCAGGCTGTGCCTGTGGAGAAAACTTGGCCCCGGGATGAACAAATCCATGTTCATTTAAAAAGAAGAAAATAAAAAACCATATATCCCACACTACACCCCAGCTCTCAAGTGCTTTCCTGACAGTTTTTGTCACGAATAAAGCAAGTCTGGTCAGAAATGGCTTGGGGTGACACCAAGCAGCAGAAGGGATGAGGGTTCCCTTGGGACATTCAGGAACTCAATGGTATCTTTTGAGTTCTCCACTCCGCCAAATTGGAGTGAAACTCGTGTTCAAAAGGTATCATGAAGAAGGCAGCCAGACCAGGCTCTGAATGACTTCCTGGAGCTCATTTTGAGGGGACCAGGCTAAAAATACGTGTCTGATCTGAGGTAGGTGCAAGAATTCTGAAACTCCCTGGCTTTGCATACATTTCAACTCATCAGCTCATTAAGGGATTTGTTTGTGAGCCCTCAGAAGATGAGTTTAACAGTCACTGAACACGTGCTGTGGTGGCAGGAGGAGGGATCCCCTTCCCACGCAGCAGAGAGCTTGGATCCCTGCTGGAAACGCATGGAATTCCAGCCTCATGTGGGAAGCTGAGCTTGGGTCACCCATAGGAAAACACCAGGAATACAGATTCACTTTCTTAGCACCTTATAGTGTTTGTTATTCCTGTGCTTCCCTTGGAGAGGCACAACCACTGCCTCGGCATTGGGAAGATCATCCCCTGTGTTGTGCTGACTGGGAATTAACCACCCTGCAATGTGGGGTGCACCCACCACATGCACACTCCATTTGCAAGGAAGAATTGACACAAGGTTAGTTTGTGCATCCCTACGTGGCTGGAAAGGAGGGATCTGGGCTTTGGGAGGGGTGTTTTGCCTCAAGAAGGTTTCATTTTCCTTTGGCTTTTAGGAACAGCCCTCCCTGTGTCCTGCTGGCAGCTCTCACGGGGCCCCACTCTCACACTGGTCCCGTAAAATCATCTGGGGGTACCTGGAATACCAGGAATTAATTTCAACCTAAGGTAACGTACATCCAAGCCCAGCTTCCCAAGGAGACAGAGGTGCCCACGTTTGATAATGATGTCCACGTTTGGCGGTGATAAATGTTCAACAGGGGCACAAATAGCATTTATCTCTTGGCTTGTGAAAGGTCAAGGGCTGTTAACAAAGGCAGGAGCTGCCCCTGATAACAACCAGGACTAACCCTGGTGGTGCCAGACCGTTTTCTGGGTCCTGCAGGAGGGCTTTGATGCCTGGTGAGCAGCTCCAGTGGGCTGGTTCCTATTCGCGAGCCACACGGAGGAGCAGCAGAAAGGGGGGATGATGATGATGCCCCAGCGGCGTGTGACACGGGGACAAGAAGGAGGGAGGCAACAGCGGTGGCCGCTGCCAGAGGGAGGTGAAATAGCGGCAGCAGGACAGCAGAGGGTAGCAAATGCCTGGATTCCTCTCCCGGGCTCGCAGGCACGGCTGGGTGCCAGATGCAGAGCGCACATCTGGGCAGGTTTTGTTTGAAAATAAAAGAGGGAACGAGGCGTTTTGATGAGAGAGAGAGATGTTCTCGCCACAAAGGCTTGCTCTGAAAGACGTTTCCTTCAGAAATTTCCTGCCGAGATGTCCCCGGTGACCCCAGCGCTGCCCGGGGGAGGGCGGGGCAGAACGGGAGGCTTTGATTAGAATCAGAGGAGAAGGTTTTCACCAAATGAAAAGGAGCTTCTCTCTGCGGGGATTTCATTTTCCAGGAATGGCAGCAACGTTGCAGCTTGGTTGCTGTTTAGGGCAGGCAGCTGCTTCTTAACTTTTTAACGTCTGATCTTTGCCCAGCTCTGCTGTGCCTGTGGATTGTGAGGATGGAGATCCCCATTCCATTCCTGGGTACCCCCCAGAGGTCACACTGGTCTCACTGGTTCAGAGGGAAGAGAGGTTTCCTTGCAGACAAAGCCAGGTACAAAACCAAAAGCCCAGCAGTACTTTGCACTCATATGGGGGGACCTGAAGCATTAATCCCTCTGAAAAATATTCCTATTTTTCTTTTCCAGCAAACCAGTCCAGCTGGTCCTGCAGGTGTTTCACCCCCAGCAGGTTTTCTGCTGCCCTTTGCCTGCTGCAGTTCCCCATTTAATGCAGGGACTGGCCAGAGGGTGATTCTAACTGCTCTGAGTGTCTTTAGCAGCCCAGGCCTGACCACTGGGCTGCCTCCCTCCTTTTCCTGTGGATTCAGACTATCCATGTCAGGCTCAGTGCTTTCCTTTGCCCTTCAAGCAGCTGGGATGTGCCCCCAGCTGCTGGCTCGTGTCACCACATCAAATAGGATCATTCATCTTCATGAGAGAGCTGGCTGAGTGTGCCAGGCCATTCCAGGCTCTGGCTGGGGGGGGATTGGGATTTTTAGGTGGTGGAGAAGGGCACAGAGCCCTGGGAGGGGTGAGGGGAAGAGCTGCAGCAGCTGGTCCTGGGTGGTGGCATGTGGGGTGTCCCAGGGCAGAGTTAAGGCTGCTCCCTGCTCTTGAAGGAAAGCTTTTAATCCTCCTTGAGTTACTTTGTGGTGACAGTAGGTGCCTCTGCCAAGCAGGAAGGAGCGGAATTCTCTCATTAAGCTTGATAAAATCACTTTTTCAGGCTCGTGTCATCCTGCCAAAGAGGCTCCTGCAGAGGCACAAGAGCAGAATCTTCACGGGTGGCACTTGCAGAGATTCCCCACGGCTCAGTGCTGGGATGAGGCTTCAGCACAGCAAGTGGGTCAGAGATGGGTGGAAGCCTCTTCCATGCTCTGCTCTTCCAAGGCTCTGCTTGAACTCCTCGGGTCTGCTGTGTCAGGCACAGGGGGCAGGAGGGAGCTCCCAAACCAGAGAACAGCTGGCACGTGCCTTTTGGGGCTTGCAGGGTTCCACATTCCCCATTTGGGGCTGGACATTTCCCCCTTGCCAAACCCAACCCCCTGGCCTTGGGATGCTGGAAAGGGGCACCTCGAAGCATCACTTGGTGCAGGAAAACAACAGCCAGCAGGTGATTTTTCAGGGCTGGTTTCTCCATTTGCTGATTTGCACAGCACATTTTCCACCCCACTTGGAGGGAGGCAGGGATAGGGCTGGGACCAGCTACTCAGGAATATTTTCACTGCAGTTTTTTGCTCCGAGTTCAATCTAATATTGCAGAGCTTTCAGTTTTGTTTTAAAGACAGATACATCTCTTCTTCCCCTTGAACAAAGGAGGAGATTTTCCCCTTGGTTTTGTATTTCTGAGTCATTCCACATTGTAGCAAATCAGCAGCAAAGCTGCAGTTATGGCTAAATGGTCACTTCAAATTTAAGTCTCTTTTCCAGCAACTTTATACCTTTTTTTAAAGCAAACAATTGCTCTTCTGAGATTAAAATTTCTCCGCATTTGGTCTCACTCTGATATCAAAATATTCTGGAACATGGGAAGAGAAATGGACCTGAGTCCCTGACATAGCTGATAACCTTTGCAGCTGGTTTCCCCAGTGCTGGTGGCTGAAGAAGTCCCAGTTCCTCTAATTTCAGTTGTAATTAGGGGTAATTTAGCCTCCTCCCTGAAAGCCAGAGCAAACAGAATCGCAGTGGTTGGCAAACAGAAAAGGATGGTGGGGCTGTGGGTTAGGTTATTTGCTCAGGGCTGGGAAAGGGTGATTTTCCCTCTCTGCTCTGTTGTCATGACCTGGATGACTCCAGCCAAGTCCCTTTACTGTATGTCAGTCCCTCCCCCCGTAGGATGGGGATAAGGATCCTGAGTTCTGCCAAAGCCAAGCACCAGATCCTGCCTTTGGAGAAGCAACCCCCAGGGAGGGGGGAGAGGAAGACTTTGGCCTCAGCAGCTCAGAGAGGGGCAGGTGTCAGTGGCTTTGGTGCCACCAGTTCTCAGACCTTCCTCTGTCCAAAGGGGGGAACACAAAGATGGGGAAGGGTCTGGAGGGGCCACAGGAGGAGCAGCTGAGGGGACCTGGTGTGTTCAGCTGGAGAAAAGAGACTGAGGTCAGACCTCACTGGGGGCTGCAGCTCCATCTCTGCTCTGGGTGAGCAGGGACAGCCCCCAGGGAAGGGCTGGAGCTGTGTCAGGGCAGGGTCAGGTTGGAAATCAGGGAAAGGTCCTTCCCCCAGAGGGTGTTTGGCACTGACCAGGCTCCCCAGGGCAGTGGGCACAGCCCCAAGGCTGCCAGAGCTCCAGGAGGGTTTGGACAATGC
>JAWWES010000080.1:4031502-4060954 GCA_035583135.1 Lophotriccus pileatus | reverse complement strand
AACTGCTGTGATGGGGGATTTTGCACGTAGCCTTGTTTGTGTAACTGTATAAAAGCTGAACAGAAAATGAAGGTCTTTGGAAATCCTGATTTGGGACACTAGTCCACAGGTTTCCCAGGCCCAGGATAAAGCACCGATAAACCGGCATTCTGTTGGTTTGTGTCTTTGTTTGCGGGCAACACACTGAGGAATTCCCAACCCCAAAACAGAGTCAGTGCTGGGGAAAGGGGGGAAAAAGATGCTTTACTTGTCTCGGCAACCTGGGCTAGTGGAAGGTGTCCCTGCCCGTGGCAGGGGGGGTGAGACAAGATGGTGTTTGAGGTCCCTTCTACCCAAACCACTCTGATGTTCTGTGATTCTACAACCTCCTCCCCCTCCTCTGAACCCCGCGAGTGCGGCTCCTGCGGCCAAACGTGCCAGATCACCGGGGCTCCGCTCCACCCTCTGTGCAGCTAAACCCGCGCAAGCCTCTCGTTTCCAGGAGCCCATCGCAGCGTTCCTGTGCCCAGCCGAAACCCCGCGGCTCCCGCGCCCCTTCCCGCAGCGCCAGCGCTGCCCGGGAGGGATGCTGAGATGAAAAAACTCTGCCGCAGCTGCTGCCGCGCTATTAAAATTCCTCTTACACCCCTGCGATCGCCCTCTCCGAGCGCGGGAGCCCGACTAGGGCTGGCTTTGCTCCGCACTTGCTTTGCCGTTGCATGGAGAACCCCCCCCGCTCGTAACAGGCTGGGTGATTATTCTCCTGCCGCTCTCGTTTTGCTGTGATACATCTCGTGTTTCTCGTGCCGCCTGCCCTGGGAACAGCCTCCTCCAGTCTCTTCCTCAACGCATCTTTGCCCCGCTCCGATTTTAGTTAAACGTGGTCTGCAATTACTTGAAAATAATACCTCTAAACCCAGCTTTCCCCTCCTTCCCAAACACAGTTGACTTTTTCAAACAGGCCCTCCAGCTCCCTGAAAAAGTGACCCCTAAATCCAGCTTTCCCCTCCTTCCCGAGCACGTTTGACTTTCTCAAACACTCCGTCCCGTCGCGGGGCAGAGCTCAGGGTGTTTTGCTGCTTTGATGGGCTGATAACTGCTCCCGTCGAGGGACAACTACCCCCCGAGTGACTCCGTGCAGTGCCACGGGTGGGGGAAACGACCTTTAAATTCATCTCAAACGCCGCGAATGTGACTCAGTCGCTTGAGGCTGCGTTTTGAAGCCGCGCGTCCTGACAGGCGGCTGCTTCCAGCTCCCCCTCCCTGCGCCGCTGCTGCTGGAGTTTATCACACCCATAAGATAAGAAGCATTAATTCCCTTGCAGCGGGGCGGAGACGGGGAAGAAGAGCCTGGTGTCCGTCCTGCTTAGCACCGGGCTGTGACACCGCTCGGGGGCAGGAGCCGCGCCTGGGGACTTGCGAATTTTCCGGCTCGGTTTTCCCGTGCCCGGGGCAGGAGCTGCAGCAGCCCCAGGGAAGGGTGTTATTAGCAAATGCTTGTTAAGAGTAGGCAGCGCGGGGCCGGGAATCGGGAGAGGGAACACGGTGCAAAACCCGGCCTGGCAGCACCCGAGCAGCCCCTGGACGGGCTCAGTGCCTCCCCCAGCTCCTGCTTGCTCCTTCCAGGCGGGAATAACCAATTTCTTACGTTCTTGGCGAGCATACTGGCTGTCCTCAGGGTGTACCCACTGCCTCTGGTCGTACCCAGGGTCCTGGTGGTCTAGGACAAGGGCAAGACCCCGACGGGCACTGGCAGAACCTTTCACCAGGGGGGATTTGGATGCACTGAGACCTCTGCCCATGGGTGCTCTCCACCCAAACGCACCTCCTTGCCGTGCAAGGGGCTTAATGTGCCTCGGGAAGGGTCGGATGAGGCATGAGGGGGCTATTCCTGCTGAGGTTTAGGAGTAGGCACATCTCATTCTATCCAAGACCACACCGTGGTTCACCTCCTCCGGAGGGCCCCGGGGGTGCCAAGGGGATGTTCCCGGGATCAGCAGGATGCTCCCGGGAGCCGAGAGCCGGCCGGCTCCGCACGGAGCACCGGTGTCACTGCCGAGCAATTCGCTCCCGCTTATCTCCGTTAGGTGTGCGATTAGTCTCCTATTAATGCAATTAGCACCGTGGCGCCCGTGGAAGGATGTAATTGGCACCGAGGCAGCTGCAGCTCAGCTGCTGAGCGCCAAACGGCGACTCTTCGGGGTTTATGTGAGCTGGTGGTCACCTCCCCGAGCGCTGGAAGGGCTGGGGTTTGTGCGCAGCCCTTGCTGGGCACCCACACCCCGCTCCCTGACAATCTTGATTACCAGCCTCTTCATCCATCCATCCACCGGTGATAAGCCACGGGAGCTCTGGGCCGTTGCAGCTCTATAATCAAGACGGTTTGAAAGAAGCAATTTTCTCCTCCCGCGGCCCGGTTAATTCTCTTTTAATTGCTTCCCATTCTGCACGGATTTCCCCTGGATTGCCATGGCATGGGCTCCACACTTCCTCCTCTCCAGCGGCGCTTGACTCACCAGCCTTGTTTTGCCAAGCTGGGATTTGGGTTGTGCCAGAGCCTTCAAACCTCTCCGTGCAATTTCGGTGGAATGTGCCCGAGATACTGCTTTTAGAGGAGCAAATTCTCTGAGGGCTGGGCTGGGCTGGGCTTTGTTGCTTGCTGTTACCCAGGGTATGTGAGCACAGCTTTTGGGAAAATAAATGGAAAAGCATGGGAATTACACACAGCTGGGGAATTTCAGCGGCAGGAAACACAACTTCTGTACAAAAAAAACCCCAACCAACCAAGCAGAATTCAGTGTTTAAGCAAAATTATTTACCCAGAGGTGAAAAGAGATGGACGAAGCTCAATCAAAGTATGTAGGTTTGGTTCTTTTTCAGGGTGAGGTTTCTGTTCAGGGGCCACCCCCGAGGAGGGAAAGGGTGAAATGCCTCCCCCACCAGTGAGACACAGCAGCTGATAAGGGTTTTGATCAGGTTTTGATCAGGTCTGGGGGTCTGTTTTGTTGGGAGTGCCTGTGCTGGGTGGGAGCAGTGGGGCTGCTCAGGGAGTGTGAGATGCACTTTAGATCAGTTTGTGGTGTATTTGTCAAGCCTCAACTTAATCAGTTTGAAGCCATTCCCTGTGTCCTCTCCCTCCATCCCTTGTCCCCAGTCCCTCTTCAGCTCTCCTGGAGCCCCTTTAGGCCCTGCAAGGGGTTCTCAGGTCTCCCTGGAGCCTTCTCTTCTCCAGGGGAGCCCCCCCAGCTCTCCCAGCCTGGCTCCAGCCCTTGGAGCAGCTCCGTGGCCTCCTCTGGACTCTCCCCAGCAGCTCCACATCCTTCCAGTGCTGGGGGACTTGGATGCAGCACTCCCTGTGTGGAAAGCTCCATGGAAGGAGCCACACCTTGCTGGGGGGAAAATAAAAAGCTGCTTTATGTGCTTAGTCAGTCTGTCTCTAAGCACATCTGAATCATATTAATGCATTAAAATACAGCTCCCAAATGATTTTCCTCAGAAATGTGAGTGTTTCTATCACTGTGGTTTTGGCTTAGTGATGGAGAATCAGTCAAACTTCAGGCAAGATAGAACCCTTCTGGCCTGTAATCCAAGGCTTTGCCTGAATATCTGACTTTCCCCTCAAACCATCAGGCACAGTCACTCTGCTTTCCCTGCCCTGTGCTGGGCTCCCACTTGTGTTTGTGTGCCATTTGCAGGTGATTTTCAGGCTGCAGTTTTCTCGGTGTCCCTGCAGGTCTGTGGCTCTTTGCTGTGCCAACAATTGTCCCTCTGAGACTGCTGCAAGTGTTTAACCCAGGGCTTCCCTTTTTGTCCCATATTTCACACCCCCACAGGCTTCTCCAGAGCCAGCAGTTCCCTGGGATTCTCCAGCCACCCCACTGAAGTCGTGCCCCTGCAAGAAGGGCCTCACCCAGCACCCCCAGAGCTGCCAGCACAGCACAGAAGACCCTCTTAACTGCAACATCCCTGGATCATCTCCTTTTTCAAAGGCTGATTTCATCCCAAACAGCTGACTTGGAGATGCTGACAGTCCCTGGCAGCCCCAGAAGATCCCTTGGGACTGAGCCAGGAGCTGGGGGCTCAGCCACGCTGGGCACACAAAAACCGCAGACTTCGTGCTGGCTGAGCTGTGACAGCCCTTGTCACCCACACCCTGGGCTGGAGAGGGGCAGGGGAGGACGTGTCCTTGGGATTTGGCTCCGCGGACAAGGGGGAGGCAGCAAATGGAGCGGCTGGGGAAGGAGCAGGAGGGGCTCCAGCAGGAGGGTGGGTTTGGATCCTGTGTGATTCCCACACCTCTGCCGCCTCAGGGCTCCCCTAGGAGCCTTTTCTCCACGGCTGAACGGGATCACTCGCGTCTCTGAGCTTCAGTTTTCCTCCAAATTGGAAAAATAGCCCTTTGAAATTTTCATGAGGGTGGCAGGAATGGTGAAAGCCATTTAATGTGACTGCAGTGATGAATGTCAGCGAGAGGCTTATGCTGGGGGGGGGAGAGCAGCAAGGGAGAGGGCTTTGGAATTAAAGGATGAAGTGTTTATTTGGGAGTTTGGCAGCCCTGGAAGGGCAACACACCACGGGGCAGAGGCACCTTGGGGCAGACAGACCCCCAAACTATGACCTTTGTCCAGTGGGGAGTGACCAGGGCTGGACACAACCCCCACGGTGGGCTGGATGTGTTAATCAAACAAAGAAACTAAATAAAAACTCATCTCTGTGTGCTGGAGAGGCCCCTGTGAGTCCCCTCCTGCCACTGGGATGTCCCACAGCACCCAGGTCCCATCCTTGGGGTCCCACTTTGCTTTTCCCAGCCCTGAGAGGTGCCAGAATAACATCAAGGGTTAACCCTCAATGATCTCAGGAGGCCACCAGCTCGTCAAGAGCACAGGATTGGCAGGTCATTAATCTCAGAAGTTACTTGATAACTTAAAAATACAATCATGCAATCAGCAGGAACCTGTAATTATTATTTATGTGCATGGTGCTTACTAAATTACAGCTGTCTCCAAGGCTCTGTGTGATGAACAAATTAATTCTGCAGCGGAAGAGCTTGACCAGAAATCTGTTTGTGTCTGGATTTCACTTGTAAACATTGATGTATGAAATGAAATTCGAGTTTAATTGGCCCTCCCTCCTACTGAGAAGCACATCACATTTCTGTTCTGCCTCAGCTGAGGTGCAGAGGGGGAAAGTTTGGAGGAGCTTCTCCAGCCCTGATGGTGGTACTTTGTGTGGGAGAACCAGTGGGCTGGTCCTCGCTTCCCTGAGGTGAAATACCTTCGTGGAGAGCCACCTCCATGCCCTGGGAGGGTGGATTTTGGGGTGGGAAGGAGGGAAAAAAGCCACCAGAGGTGCCTCTGGAGCAGTGGGATGCTGAGCCCACTGCAGTGGGGAAAATGCTCCTGAGGAAAGTTGTCCTTTCCAAGAGATAAACATGCCCCAAAAGTCTTTGTGAGAGGAATCCAAGTAGTTTTAATCAAACAAGACTGAGAACACACACACACACACTTCTCCAGCTATGGAAAGCAAAGTCACATCAGTCAGAGCAAACCACTGAGAGGAGAAGGGAAAAACAGTGATGTGAGCACAGGTGCTTCTGTTTGGGTTCCTTTCTTTGGTTTTTTTTCCAATTTCCAGCTTCTTTTTCCACCAAATGTAGACCCTGGCCTTTAGGAAAACCAAATTGAACATGTAGCACATCATTGTTTTGGGGTTTTTTTTTGGCAGCGTCACTTTTGGGGATGATGAAAAAAAGCTCCCTGGGGCATTTCCCCTTCTCCAGATCCAGCAGATCGTTATTAATCTGCCAAAGCAACTGGCAGAGAAACCAAGACTCAAGAAAAGATACAAGTCTACTCCTCGTGGGAGCAGCTGCAGAACTGGGAGGTGCTGGTTTTCCCTCTGCAGAACTCCTGGGGGTCTTTTTCTCACCCACACATTGCATTAAGGGCATCTTCTTGGACTCTTGGTAATGGATGAACTTGTACAAAGCCTAAAAACCTGCCCCCCCGTGCAGGGTATGGCCCTCACTGTGGTCTCTGTGTCATCCTGGGAGCATCACTGGGGGCAAAGGGACGTTTCTGTTTTGGCTGCACTGTGGATGTGCAGGCGGGAAATCAAAGTGTGAGGGAAAGGTGAGGAATTTGCTTCAGAATTTCTGAACTACTGAATTTCTCAAATGCTTAAAGAACGAACCCACAGGGTTTTCCCTTTAAAGAAAAAAAAAAAGGATTTTCCTCCTTCCTGTTGGTGTATCCTGAGGAAATCACAGAGCACTGTGGTTTCAAAGCTGCTTAAATCTCCCCAGGGCCTGTTCTTTATTGTGGGGAAACTGAGGCACAGAAGCGTGAAGGGGTTCACACCACATCCTGTTGGGCCCCATTAAAAAAAAAAAAATATCCCTGGGATGCAGAGAGCAGACTGGTTCCAGAATGCCCTGCTGGTATCTGTGACCCAGCCAGGCCTGCCCAGACCTCCTCTGGGCAAGGGAAAGGTGGCTCCAAGAGGTCGAGGCAAAGGCCTGCACTCACACCGACCTCTCTGCTCAGCTGCTTTAGTGACCACGTGGATCAGGGCACGGGGAGGGGGAATCAGGGATAATCTGGAGTCCCCAGCATGGGGAGGGAGGAATGGAGGGATGGAAGGAGCTGCTCCTCCAAGGCACTTTACCCCAGCCTGGGCATGGTGTGGTCCCACCCCCTGGGCAAGAGCAAGGAGCAGCTTTGGCACTGGGCCCACCTGCACAGGGAAAAGCAGGGCAGGGGGGAAGGGGAGCAGAGCCAGAGCGTGTCCATGGGGTAGCTGCCTCTGGGGACCTCAGCCCCCACTCCCCCACAGGGCTCCCCAGTTTTCCACCCCCTGAGCAGGGACACGGAGCCAGCTGGAGGTGCAGGGGCTGTGCAGGGACCTCTGGATCCCTCTGGGCTGCATCACCCCCTAGAGTTATCTAATTCTTGTGCCTCCCTTAAGCCCCAACCCCTCTGTGGGGCTGTTCAGGGTCCCTGGGACCATCCCCGTGCCTCTCCCACCCCACTGCTCCCCTCCCCAGCGTTGGGCTCGAGGTGAGAAATGACCTGGTCAGGCCAAGCAGCAGTTACAGGACACCTGGGGCAGGAGAAGGGCTCCAATAACCCCAGTGGCAGAGATGTGACCCCAGTCGCTCACAACCACAGCCACAGAAAGCAATATCTGCCATCAGTCCAGGGCTCTCCATCCACCCCCTGGCTTTGGCCCCTCCAGGGGGGTTTCCAACACCAGCAGCATCCCAGCATGTGCTCGCTGGCAGGGCTGACCCAGCTTCCCAGGGATTAGCCCCATCAGCTGTCCCAGCGACGTCCTGGTGTCCTGCCACCTCAGAGCAGCGACGAGCTCAAGCGAGGCAGGGACGAGGGGCACCGTGGCCGGGGTTGGAGCAGGCAGGGAGGGAGGCTGCTGTGACCTCTCCAGCTTCCTCTGGGCTCCTTCTCCCGTCCCAGCGGGTCGCAGCGCTGCCAGGGAGGTGACCAAGCAGCCTCTCAGCCGTCCTGTCCCGCAGGTCCAGGCAGGAGCCGTGCAGGTGCTGTGCCGCCCTCGGGGGTCCCTCACGGCGGGGCCACCCTCTGCCCCCACCATCCAGGGCGTCTGCTGGCTCACACAGCAGTGGATTGCTTGATGCTGTGGAAGCTGACGCGGGTGGGGGAGGTGGGGATGGACATGGCCCGGGCCACGCGGGCGCGGATGGCGTGTTTGTCCTGCCAGCGGTGCCAGCGCTTCCGCACGGCCGAGCGCACCTGCGGGCACGGGGAGCAGGGCAGGCGGTCACCACGCGGCCACCAGGGCCACCAGCCTCAGCCTTCCCACCGAAAACGCTGCTGAGACCCTGCTCAGCCCCAGGAACCCCTGTCACCTACCCAGGGCACCCAGAGCGCCCTGCTGCTGGGGGAACGCAGCCCTTGCAACTACCAAGGGAGAGGAACCCATTAACTAAGTTAATTAACACAGTCTTAAGCCGTGCCAGAGGGAGTTTAGGTTGGACATCGGGAAGAAATTCCTCACAGGGTGCTCAGCCATGGGAATGGGCTGCCCAGGGGGTGGTGGAGTCACCATCTCTGGAGGTGTTTGAGCACAGACTGGATGTGGCATCAGTGCCATGGGCTGGGGACAAATGGGTGTTGGGTCACAGCTTGGACTGGGTGATCTCAGAGGTCTTTTCCAACCTGGCTGATCCTGTGACATTAACTATTTTAAGAGAGATGGTGCCTCTGAGCTTAAAATGGAAACAAGAGGGAGGAACAACTCTGAGGGGGGGCTCTGTGGGACAGGCAGCGCCTCACACCTGCATCAGGTGCTGGGAGAGGTACAGGAGCAGTCAGGGTGGCTTTGCCTGGTTGGGAAAGGATTCCCCAGGGATGGGGGGGGACCCTTGGCTCTGCTGCACCAAATCACACAGGGGCACCCCAAGAGCATCTGTTCTCAGGGGTGGGTTTTCCTCCTCCAAAGGCAGAGCCTGACAGTTGCCATTCCCATCTGGGCACAGTCCGTGGCTGCAGATGTGCCTGGGGTGACTCTGATCACCTTCAGCTGGGGAACTGGGGACCAGCACCCTGCAAACCCTGTGCAGTTTCAGAGCCTCAGGCTGAGCTTGTGTTTGTAGACCCCCCCCCCAACACCCCCCAGTGCTCACCTCGCTGTTCAGGAAGCAGTAGAAGACAGACACAAAGAAGCCCTGGAAGGAGACAAACAGCAGAGTCACCTCCAGCAGCCACCCCTGGATTGGGGGCTTTGCAGCAGCCCTGGGGTCTGGGGGTGTCTGTTTTTGGGAGGGGGCAGAAGCTGGGTGAGGCATCAACCCCATGGGCTCCTCCACATCTCTTTGTGGGGAGACTGGGATGAAAGCCAGTGCTGGGGACCGTACCTGGAAGGACTCCAGGAAGGAGTTGAAGTAGATGAAGACTATCCTGGAGATCTCATCCTCCCCTGGGTTGACGAAGAACAGCATGTAGGTGATCCCCAGCAAGGGCAGCAGCACCAGCGTGGCCTTGACTGCTTTCCTGGGGAGAAAACGTGGACCTGAGCTGCTGCAGGGCAGCCCTGGGCACCAGGACTCTGCCCATCCCTCTCCCAGCTCCTGCAAGGCTGGGACTGGCAAACCAGGAGAGGATGGAGCAAAGCTGAGCTGGTTTCCAGCGCAATCCCCAAGGGACTGGGCTGGTTTGAGCACTGAGCACTTGCTGTGCTTCTCCATCCAGAAAAGGGCAGTGCAGAGCAGAGGCCTGACCTTGAGCTTGGCGTGAAATGATTGCTTGGCTGAGTCAGGGCTCGATTAAAAAGGAATTAAAGAGGGCTTAATAATTCCCACCCTTCAACCATGGGGTTATGAAAACCTTATCTCAGGTAATTAATTTGGTACCTTTACTTGATGAGATCACAAATGTGGCTTGTGAAAAGCCAAAATGCTGATACAGGGAGTGTAGGAGGGCCCAGGGCTTAGCACCTCGTTCCTTTGGATATGGGGACAAGAACAATGCCAAGCCATCAATTTTTGCTTAAAGATCCTGTTGATGGACAGATTCCAACAGTTGCTGGGCATGGGAAGGTCATCCCTGGTTGGTCTGGGACCTGTGTTACATCCCAGACCTGGAGCAGAGCACAGCCCTTGACGCTGATGATGTGGAGGAGCTGGAGAAAACTGAGGACAGGAGCATCTTCAGGCTGGAAAACGATGGAAAAGCATATTCTTCTTATGGGAGCAGTCTTGGCAGCATGAAATCCATTAATTTTGTTACCTAAAGCCATCACCTGAGGAGAGCAGGAGCCCTCCAGGGTTGCCCCTTGCTGGTTTAAGCAGGACTGCACAAACTCTCCAAGTTTTCTTGTCCCTCGAAATATTTCTGGACAATGAACATGTTCCCTGCCCAAAGGTGAAAAACCCTCCCTGCCAAAATGAGGCAAACACCAGAAAGCCAAAAGTCTCTCAAAATTACTGGCTTAGGCCAACCAGCCTTTTTCAATGACCTTTCTTTTCGCTCAGCCCAAGCTGAACCGAATCCACCCCAGCTCAATACCCCGTGAGGAGGAAAGCTGGTGCTTCCTCATAACTGCACCAGAATTTTTCCATTCTCAGCTGAAAAAAGCCACCTTCTACCACAAACCTGCTTCTCTTGGCCTAACACCAACTGAGATCCTCCCAATCCCTGCCCACAAAACGATCCTGAGAGAAGCACTGATGAAGAGCAAGGTGTCTTCTCCTGTCCCAGGTACTTTGGAGAGTTGCTCTGACCACACACCTCCCAAGTTGCCTGCAAGACATTTCCCAGCAGGGCAGGAAGGGTTAAGTCCTCCTGCCTTGTGCTGTGGGAGTGCTGCCTTCTTCTTCACGAGGAGGTGTTGGGGTGGCATCGATTCATCCCTCCTTCCTCAGCCTTTGCTTCGCTGTCAAGCAGCGATTTAATTCTCACCTCCGTGCCAGGATTTGCAGCTCCGAGCCTGGAGAGCTCAGCAGGTCCCACCAGAACAGGCTTTTTCTTTTCTTTTTTTGCAAAGGGACTCAAATCCCAAGGGCTCCCTTCCCAGGCAGATCCAGCCATCCATGTTCTCCATCACAAGGCTCTCGCTGGCTGGGCTTCTCGAACACCCGCAGGTTTAAGGGGCGTGTTCCTCCAAAGAGCTTTTGAGGTGCTCTTGGGTGTCTCTCCATGCTCCCAGCACCTTGATCTCTGGCTGCTGGGGCTGTTCCCATCTCCCCTGATCGTGGGGGGAAGCCAGGTCTTGCTGCTCACGCTCTTTTCTTACCTGTACTGGATGGTCTCTGACGTGGTTGAAGCTCGGAGCTTTGTCATGAGGATTCGGACGATGTTGAACAGAAAGATGAAGTTGATCTGGGAGGAAGAGGGCCGTGGTTAGTGTCTGCTGCCCCAACATCCCCTCCCATTTCCTCAGCTGTGCCAGGGGAAATGGGAATGTTTCCTCTTGCACCTGATCCAATGCCTTCCCTGTCCTGTCCCAGTGCTTGTTCATTTATTGCTTCTAAAGCACTTCAGCAGTAAGATTTAGGAGTTTGCTCGAGGGATCAGGAGATTGGTGAGGCAGGACAAGTGCCAGAGGAAGGGCTGAAGGTGAAAAAGTCGGAGGCAGAGGAGGAATACAAGGCTGGGAGTTGCTGACAGCACAGCCAGGAGCTGCGTGGCCGCTGTCCTGCTGCAGAATCGCTAACGAGGGCACGGGAAGGTGGCCCTGGAGCTGAGCACGGCTGACATTCATTAGCAGTGGCCTGGCTGCCTGACAGGCTGGGAAATGGGAAGCAGGATCAATTATTCCAGGAGGCTGGAGAGCAGCCCTCCCTTGGGTGTTTTCAGCACTGGGCAAGCAGGGAGGAATAGTTTTGGGAGCTTGTGCACGGCTCTCCCCACGCAAGCACAGGTTGGACCCACAGGCTGTGATCTGCCACCACTGCTCTTCTTTGTCCCTTCCCCAAAGGACAAAGTCCCAGCAAACTGTGCTCCCTGTGACCCCTGAGTCAAGCATCACTGCTCAGCCAGGAGCAAAGAGAGGAGGTGGATCAGGGAATGGGATTGAGCTTCCCAGGCTTCTGCAAGTGCAAAGCACCCAAACAGCACCAGGGCAGGGATGGAGGGACTTACTGATGCACGTGGGACTCTGCTGATGGGACATCCCTGTCAGAGTGAGGTCTCCAGGCACATTTGCAGCCCATCCCAAGCCCAGATTTTCTCGGGGGTGGGCAGTTTGGGTGAGGGCAGTGCTGCTATGGGGCAGCAGGAGCAGCCACAGCAGAGCAAAGCTAAAGGAGGGGACCAGACCCTGGTCAGGAGCAGCCCTACCCCACCTGCAGGTGGAAGGACTCTGTATCCAGCCCAGGAGGTCACTTTGCTCTTACCAGAAGCACCAGGATCATGGGGCCTTGGTAAATGTAGTCAGTGTAAACTCCTGCTCGCTTCCCAAACCAGCACCTGCAAGGCAAGGACAAGCAGTGTTGAGGACAAAGAGGTCGTCGGGGTGACCTGGATTCACTCCTGTCCTTGCACAGTCTGTAAGTCACTGTGTGTGGGGTGAAAGCCCCATAGCTCACAGTGCTGGAGCCACTGTGGAATAGCCTCCCCAGGAACCCAGGAGAAGGAGGTGAACCAGGGCTTGTGGGGTGGTGATGGGCCCCATCTGGATGTGGGGACTGGTTATTGTAGGGAAAGGTTCTTTCCCCAGAGGGTGGTTGGCACTGCCCAGGCTCCCCAGGGCAGTGGGCACGGCCCCAAGGCTGCCAGAGCTCCAGGAGGGTTTGGACAATGCTCTGAGGGACAGGGGGGGATTGTTGGGATGTCCTGGGCTAGGAGTTGGACTGGATGGTCCTTGTGGGTTCCTCCCAGCTCAGGATATTCTGTGACCTTGCACAGGTCTGGCTTGGCTCTGTTCCCAGCAAACCCTCTGGGGTCCCTGTCCTGGGAATGCCTTGTTGGGGTTGTTAAATCAGTGCTGTGCCTCTGCACAGGGCTGCTGAAATGGGGGAGCAGAAAACCAGCTCTGGAAAACAGGACAGGCTGCCTTTCATCTCAACGGGCTCCTTTTCACTTCCTAGTCCAAGGTATGAGCTCTCAGGTGCCTGTTAAGACCTTCATTTGCAGGTGCCTGTGAAAATGGCCCAGGTGGAGGTAGTTCTGCTGGTTCACTTCCACCTCCATTTAGCAAACCCATTGTAGGAGCTGTGGTTTAATCTTGCCTTTTTCCTCCTTAAAAAAAAAATAATCTCATTTGCCTTTTGAGAAGAAACAAGCAGAAGCAGAGCTGCAGAGTGACCAAAGGTGGTTTAAAAGAAAGAATGGAAGATAATATCGCTTTTTCCCTCCCTGCCAGAGCCACTGGCACAACTGAACTCTGGGGATTTGGGATAGACAAGGGAATGGGGGGATGAAAGGAACCAGGCTCACTTCTCATTGTCGTAGTAGAGCTTCCCAATGGCCCAGGCCACGATGATGGGGAAGGGGATGCCTGCAAGGGAACGCTCAGGTGAGTCAACATCACACAATCCCACTGTACCAGGGGCTTTCTCACACCCCCCCCCCACTCACTGAGGCCACGTGCCCTTGCAAATCCCACCCTCCTGCTCCTGGCAGCTGGGTGGAGGTGCAGGGGGGACCCTGGGACTCACACCAGCCGATGCAGATGAACATCCACTTGCGGAGCTTGTCCGTGGAGTAGGTGAGGACGATGGCCGTGTGCAGGTAACAGCCCTCCCCGAACATCCAGAAGAAGTTGGTGACGTGGAAGTAGTTGTAGGCAGCAGTGACCAGGCGGCACCAGACCTGCCAGGAGGAGATGTGCAGCCTCTAGAGCTCTGGGTTACAGTGGTGAAGCCAAAGGCACCGGCAGAGCAGTTGGACCTGCGATTCCCTCACGCCTGGGTTGTCCTCCAGCCACTCCACAGCCCTGTTTGCCCCCTGACGTTGCTTTTGTGGCCTCATCTTAATGGCTTTAGGTTTAGGTGGGATATTAGAAAGGAATTGTTCCCTGGGAGGGTGGGGTTGCCCAGAGAAGCTGGGGCTGCCCCTGGATCCCAGCCAAGGCCAGGTTGGACGGGGCTTGGAGCAACCTGGGCTGGTTGGAAGGTGTCCCTTCCAACCCAAAGCACTCTGTGATTCTCTGATCTCTGGATCCCCTCACTCCCCACCCCACCCCCCTCCCCAGAGCTGCTGAGGGCCGGGCTCAGCCCAGCAGAGCTGCACCCACCACGTTGCTCTCGTGCACCTCCGGGTTCATGGTGAGCTGCACCACGAACCACGTGGCGTTGCGGAGGATGAAGGCTGTGATCAGGTTCCAGTGGATGATGTTCCTCAGGCACCGGATGCTTCTGCAGAGGGGTGGAACAAGGCACCATCAGAGCTCGGGGGCTGGGATGTTTGTGGAGCTTGCTGGGACCCCAAGGGTGACCTGCTGGGGCTGTGCCCTGGGTGAGGCTGGGCAGGAGGAAAGCCAGGAGGGGGAAGGCACCGAGGAACACCCTCTGCCTCCATAATCAGGTGCTTTCCAAGGAGAAAAACAACCACAGGCACAATCCCTGTGAGATTCCATGGCAGTAGTGGGCACGGGGGGGAGGATATGGCAAAACAGAGGGGCCATAGGGTGACCTCTCTGGGCTCGTCCCCCCAGGAAGGGACACGTTTGTGTCACTCACCTCAGGCTCATGAAGAGGACAAAGGCCACCAGGAGGGCCCCCAGCGAGACACAGTGCCCCAGGTAGTTGATGATGACAGCGATGTGGTAGTGCAGCTTGCTCTTCTTCTGGAGGGGGATGGAGGGACAGGGGGAGGGGGTCAGAAACAGCCAGGACAGCACCACAAACCCCTCTCCTCCAGCATGTCACCTGCAGGAGCTGCACTGGGAATTTGGGGCCCTTTTTCAGCAATCAAAAGGAGCCCCCGCTGGGGCAGGACAGGGATGGAAGGGGGTGGGGGTAACATGGACAGGGGAGGCACCAGCCTGCTTTCACACCCCAGTCCTGCCAGGGACTGCCCTGACGTGGCCTCTGCTCAGAGCTGGGCCATCCCCAGCCCATCCTCTGGGGAAACCCCGCTGGACTCGGGCTGAGCTCGCTGCAATCTGATATCTCAGTTCATCCTCCACTGCCCTGGGGGCGGCTGAGAGGCTGGGATGAATTCGGGCAGAGGGAAGGTGTGAGTGATAATTAAATTAATTGATCACTCCTGCTGTTGGGCCCTCATCCAACCTGTGAATTAGCAATTAACTGAGTGAGAAAACCATTCCTGGCAAGAGATATTAGCATCTTAAATACCAGAGGTGGTATCAACTGCAAATGAACAGCTCATATCTCTTCCCCTCTGCTCTGAAGGGTGGCTCGACCTCCTCAGGGGCTTGTAATTCTTGATCCTTGATTTTTATACCTAAAAATCTCCTTTATTTCATTGCCAGCAGGGCAGGATGGGGTTTGCCCTCAATGCTGTGTCAGGAGGGTTGATGGGGCTGAAGGACCTGCTGATCCGTGCCCAGACCCCTGGAGACCTCAGGCTGCCAGTTCCCTGGGATTTTTAATGGGGATGGAAACAGGCTTTATTTGACAGGGAATACAAATCCAGATGAAGAAGGGGGTCCTACCTCTTCACTGAGGATCTCCTGGCACTGGGAGTAGTTGACCCGGGCTGCCCAGCTCCCATTGGCGAGGCACTCCCTGTAGCCATTGTCTGCAAGAGAGGGATGCCTTAATGCAGGAGAAAAAAATCTCTGCGATAATTTTGAACATTAAAAGGCAAAAAGCACCCCTTTATTACCGAGGGTGCACAGGAATATTTTGTACACACCCCCCCCTTGAGGTGCACAGGGCTTCACAACTTTATACCATCATCTAATGATCCTAATTACAATATTCAGGTTTTAATTACAATATTCAGGTTATAATTACAATATTTGGGCGTTACCTCAGCTGTTGCACCCCATTCCAGAACTCTCCCTCCCAGTGTACCCCCTGAGAGGGGCCTCCCGAATTTGAGTCCACCTCTTCATCTTCTCTTCCTCAGCTCCTCTGACATACTATCAGACCTTCTGGAATGATTTCAGGGCTCCTCAGAAGCTTTGACTGGTTGTATCAAGCGTTCTCCCTCTTCCTCAGTATATTTACTGCCCATAGGAAACCTTTTACCTCGTGAAAAACCCTTTCTCTGTTGAACCTCTTAAAAAATGAGAATGCTGCATTTTAGGAATTTTGTACAAAGTGAAATGTGTATAATGGAGATTTTATGGCTAAACAGGGGCGTGAGGATGGGCACGAGGACGTGACCTGACTTTTGTCATTGGCATTTCTCCGAAGGCAGCTCAGCTGCTCGCCTGCAGAACCAAAACCCTTGGACTGTTTTCCCAGCCCTCTCCCCCCACGTGCCCCGGGGGTGCTGCCCCTCTTACTGGTGGTGTTGTAACGCACGCCGTAGAAGAACTCGGGGCAGGGCCGGGCCACCAGCTGTCCCACGGCGCTGCGGGGCCAGCACGTCCCGATCAGATCCACCGAGGCATTGCACTGTGGACCTGTGGGGACACGGGGTTACTGGGGTGGTCTCTGGGCCACCTCCAGGCTGTTGGAGGGTCGGGGTTTGCCTGGAGAGCTGGGGCTGCAGCACTGGATGAGCCGGGGAGCTCAGCCCCCATGAGACCTTTCCTCCACCCATGGCTTTGGCATCTAGCCCCACAACAGGCAACGAGCCAGTTTCTCCTTCCCCGGTGGTGACTCCAGCCTGGTTCTGCTGGTATGCTCCTCAGAGCCCCTCCAACCCTCCCACACCTCCAAACCCTCATTCCCAGCCATTCCCGTTGGTCTCTTCCAGCCTTTCCCGGGAAGAAGACTCCAAATGTGCTGCTCCTGTTTCAGATTTCAAGAAGGACTTGCGTGTGTTTTTCCCAGCTCCACGAGTGTATAACGTAGGCACTGGGTAGGCCAGATTGCAGGCTTTTTTGTGTATAATTTGTATATATTTAGAACAACATGTCCTGTAGCTAAATATGTCCCTGCTCCATCTCCCAGCGAGGTAGGAAGCACAATGGCTGCGATATCCAGATAATATGATCCCAGACAAGCGGCAGATGGATGGGCAGGAGACGCTGGAAGGGGCAGAGTTCAGTCCAGAGCACTCCTGGATAGCAGGGATGTTTGTGCTGCTGGCACAGAGAGGGGAATTGCTATTTCCTAAGAGAAAACACCCTAGCTCACAACTCCTCAGGGGCAAGAACACAGCGTTTCTTCTCCCCCCCTGGAATTCGTGGTTGCTGCTGGAATGCCTTTCCCAAAAAGTCCTGTGGATGGAGCCGGCTAAAGGGTGACCCAAAGAATAAAATGCTGTGTTATTAATAGGATGGATGTTTTTATGGAAGAACATCGTTATTTTGGGGCGTTCTCTGAGGAAATTTGCAGGGCTTCCAAGTGTTTCCCTCAAACATCTTAGCAAAAGGGGAAACAACTTCCAAGCATGTGAGACAGGGAAGCGTCAGCGTGGTGAGTGTTACCTTCTGCCTCCCAGGGCTTGTAAGGGAGAAATTAATTTTAACAATGACCTTTGCTTTTAGCTTTGCTAATGTGTAGGGTTGCTGTGGCAACCTTGCCTTTAACTTAACTGTTTTGAGCCTCTATTTCATAGGAAACAAGGTGCCCTTAATCACGTGTGAGAGCCTGTGCCTTCTGCATCCATTTGCATTTGTTGAGCTCCTTCGTTGTTTTGACCCAAATTTGGCAGAGAAATGGAGGGTCACGGAGAAATGAAGTCCCTGTTTAAAATTTTATGGTTCTGTTCAGCAGTGTGAAGAGAAAACAAGCACTAATGGCTTCGACTTAAGGACAAAGTTAATTTGCAAGTGCTCTCCCTGTGGGAGCCACCCAGGTGAGGGGCTGCTTGGATGCCTGGAATGGGAAAAGCATCACTGGGAATAACCCAGCACAGGGAAAGTGGGGATTGCACAGTGCTAATGCCCAGAGCAGCTCATGCAGCCACCAAACTCTCCTCATGCCAGGACTGGTGGGGCTGAGCACAATAAAACTCCATTTCCTCCACATCCCCTCGTGCCTCAGTTTCCCTCCTGCATCCCAGGGGCTGTGCTGGGGCCCAAACAGAGGCTGCTCGGGGAGGAGAGCCGTGAATTCAAAGACAGCAGGGCCAGAGAGCAGCCAGGATGATGTTCTCCATCAGCAGTGCCAGGAACAACCAAACCCAGGCAGAACCCGGGGAGATGAGGTGGCCAGACAGAGGTGGCGTCACCCTGTGACACATCTACTCAAGGCTGGCTTTAATATCTCCAAGGCACTTGATTTGATGCTGTGTGGCACTGCCAGAGCGTGACAAACACCCACCAGATGACAGACCTGGGGGATCCCACCAATCCCACCCCAGTGAAAGGTGGAGCAGCGTCAGCATCACCAGGAGCCCAACCCCTTCCTCATCCCACGGGTCAGGGCTCTGTTGTGGGGTGACATTTGGGTCAGGGGGTGCAGTTTGATTCTCTCCAGGCTGTGGGGTGCTGCTGGGACCTCACCCTGTGCTCAGCAGGCTTTGCTCGTCCGTGGCCACCATCAGCATTTCTGGCTCTGTCCCACCGGTTTTTAATCCAGTGGGGGGCTGGAATATTTTTCCCAGGCTCACACTGAGAGATGCTCGGTAAAGAAAAGCTGCAGAAAGCAGAGGCTGCTCTTCCTGCTCTCTCCAGCACACGGGAAAGGGGAAAAAAACCACCCTCCTGCTGGGGAAGGGTTAAGTAAAGCAGCAAAGGCGAAGAGCCCATGAGGGCTGTGAGATCCCCTCTGCTCCAGCTGTTCCCAGTGGCACATGGCTCCCAGCACTTGGAGCACTGTTTAGCATGGAAATTACATGTATCAGTGCTAAATGCTTCCCTGGCTGCTCGGCAGCTCATCCCTGTTTGCAGGGGGATTATTCTCCCGGTCCTGCTTTCTCAGCTCTGGTGGCTTCACAGGTTTGGGCTTTGCAGATTTACAGCAGGAAGGGTCAAATGAATTTCCTACCTGCTCTCAATCCCCCTGATTTGGCTTCTCCCCACACAAAAGTATGGGATTTGGGGTAGGAGGGAGCTGGTCCTGCTTTGAATTCCCCTCCCTTTTGGGGAATGTGGTACAGGGAAGTCACTCTAATCCCATCTCACCGACCCCATTGCCTTTGGAAAATACTACAAGCAGTATAAAGCACTTACTTCCTTCTGAAGAAAAAAAAGGTGCCTGTCCAGGGACTTGACACTGAGACAGCTACATCACAATAACTGTCTCGGGATAACTGTGGCAATATCCCATCTGTTTACATAAAACATCCCTCTCCAGCCCGCTCCCAACACTCGCTGAGGCCCCCGAGATGGCTGCGAGCCAGAGCCACACAACCCCTGTGAATCCTGGCAGGGCAAAGCTCCCCAGCCCCAGCTTCACCTGCCAAAAGGATTTCTGAGCCAATTTAAAGAGGATGGAGCGTGTTTATCCTGGGCCAGCACCCCCGGACGCGTGGCCAGGGCGCTCCTGAGCTGGTGCCAGGAGGTCTGAAGGGTTGTTGTGCCACCAGGCTGGGATAGCACGAAGAGGAGGAAAGCAAAGGTTGTGCTGATATAAAACCCTGCTGGTAAACACGTCCTGATCTCCCCTGGGCAAAGCTGTTCCCCCATCCCGGGCTGTGGCTGGTCCCAGGGGGAAGCCTCCCCCCTTCCCCACCCTGCAAGGCACAGGAGCCAGCAGAGAGAGGATGGAAATCTGAATCCCGGGCTCATTACCGTGGTTGGGAGTGATGGGGTTATTTATCTGAGGTGTCTCCAGAGGCTGAGTAGCAGCTGAACATTGTTAACTCCTATCACTACCTGTCTGGATATCTTATTCAACCTCAGTTGCCTCTGTCCATCCCCGACGTCCTCTGTGACTGCCCTGCTGCTGCTGCCTCCGCCTCTGGCTCCCTCAGAGTGTCCCCTGGGTGTCTGCTGCTGCACTGGCATTTGGCAATCAGGGCTTCATCTCCACATTTAATCAAGATACACTCACTGCAGCACCGCCACAGAGAGCTGTTTGTCCCTCCTGGGCAGAAAGAGCCATTTCACCCCTTATTGCCCCAAAACGAGGGCCTCTGGGGGGATGTTTTTACATCAAGGTGCTGATGTGCCAGGCAGGGGTGGCTCCAACCCTCCTGTGGATGTTAAATGCTGAACAACACCTTGAGGCATTGAGGGGAATGGCACTGGGGGACAATTTATGTTGAGATGGGGTAGGATTGGGGTGGTGGAGCTGCTTGCCTTCCCTCTGAGGCGGGGCTGGGTGGTTGGGAGCAACTCAAAAAACATCCTTGCTCACACTCTACTTGCAAGCCCTGCTTTTGGTGGTGTTGGGTGCTTCTATTTACCTTTATAAGGCTCCAGCCCTTAAAAAATCCCCATTGGTCCTCCCAAGCACTTCAAGTTCCACGCTTCTCCCCGAAAAATAATTACCCAGGCTAATTAAATGTCACGATGGCAAAGTGTCTTTGTAATGAATTTTTTGGCTTGTTGCTATTTACCATCCATGACTGTCCCCTGGAGTCTTTGCTGCTGCTCTGGAGAAGAATAAATAGGAGTCACCAAATCTGGTTTGTGGCTGTTGGTGTCTGATGCATCTGCTCTATGTTGTCACTTCAGACTGATCCATGAGCAGCTTTACAGCATGTAAATTTATTGAATGTAAAATGTAGAGGGCTGGGTTTGGGGTGTATCATGTTCTCCTGATATGGCCCACGGCGTGGTTGGAGTTTGTGTTATAACCAAGGGTGGCAGCAGTGGTTTGTTCCCTGGTTTTGGCTGGGATTTGGTGGTGGGTGAGAGAAGCAGCACAGTCCCCTCCCTGGCAGAGTTTTCCTAACAGAGCCTTCTAGTTTGGCTCCAACTGCACAGAGCAGCTGGCAAGGACTTCACTGCACCCGTGCAAAGTGCAGTTGAGCTGCTGTAGCTGCTGCTCACGCTGGGCTGTGCCAGGACAGAAAACCTCATCATCTTCCCTCCTCCACTACAGTAAAATCTATGAAGATCAGTGAGTTGCTGGTGACATCCCTGTTTCCCAGATGATGGAGCAGGATGGCTTTATCAATATCAGTGGCTTTATCAACCACTATGATTTTCCATATAGGGTGTTATCCCATTTTTTGGTCCCCAAACCAGGTCTCACGTCTCTCCTTTAATCCCTGCCAGGACTCCTCGCTTCCTCTTTAGCCCCTGCTCACTCCTTTATTAATATTTCTGCCTTGGTGGGAGAGATGCCAACGAGGCTGAAGGGAAAAGAGGCGCTGATGCTGTTAATTTGACCTTTCTGAATTTAAATTCCAGTCTGACCCCAGGGGAGTCAGGGAGTGAATGGGAGAGCAGTGGCACGAGAGCTGCGTCAGCGCTTTGGGGAGCTGAGCTGGAGTGGGTGGAAAAGCTCTTGGTCAACCTGTTACCCGCTGGGAAAGGTGTTACCAAACCTGTCTGATAAAGTGCCTGTGAGGGAAATGTTCTCGTCACTCGCTGCTCCTCAGCCACAGGGTTTTTGCTGTATCTGGGCCAATTAAATTTGCTTTATTTAATGCAAAGCTACGCTCCATTTCCCCCTTGAAAAAACCTCCAGTTCAAAAAAAAAACCAAAACCACAACAAAAGCAACCCAGACATTTCTTTTCAGTTCTGCCTCTGCCTTCCTTGGCTTTAGGTGAACTTTGCAGGGCAGGAAACATTTCTTTGCTGAGAAGGAATTGTCTGCACTCCCCTCTCCCTCTTGAGCAGGAACAGGGGACCGAGGAGGAGAACTTATTGTGGTAACCAGCTTAAAGGAGTGGATCACACAGACAGGACCAGACAGGGGTATTGGCAACTGGGTGGCAATCCTTGGGCTGATCCAGGCTCGAGAGCTCCGAACAGCAAAACAGCCGCCCGAGAGCTCCGCTCGAGCGCTTCCCACTGAGTTGCTTTGGAAGAGCTTCAGTATTAATTAGGAAGAGGCTTTCCCATCTGCTCAGATTCCCCCTCCCTTCCCCAGGGAGGGCATCCTGCAGTTGCAGGGGGATGCTTTGCCCCTCTATGGATGAGATGACCTTGTGCCTCCCCGGCGGGGTAAGAAGCAGCTGCGCACAGACCCCGGGGAGCTGCGACCATCAGCCAGGCAAATTCAGGGACTTTGTGGGCTGGGAGCCCTTGGGACAGCACCCATCCACCCCAGACCAGGGGTGCTGATCGTCGCTGTGGTCTTTTTCAAGCCTGAGCTGGGAATTTCTTGGCTTCCAGATGGCTGGGGGTGCAGCAGATCCTACTTTCCAATGCGCCTCGTTGGCCTCAAGTCCAGCCTGATATTCCTGCCTCACTGCCACTGTGGGAGGCAGCTCTCTGATGGAGTGTCTGTGGGTGCCCTGGCCAGGATCAGGGGCTCATCAAGAGGTATTTTTGATGGATACCTAAAATATCAAGTTGGACCAGGCAGCCCAGGGACATCACCCTGCGCTGGGGCCTTGGAGAAGGTGGTACATCCATGGTGACAAGAGGGCAGCACAGGGAGGGCTCTGTGGGGCTCAGCTGCTCCACTTCTAAACATGAGAGTTTGCTTGCACTGCCTGAACCTGGTGAGCATCACCCCAGTCTGCCTTCACCCCACTGCTGTGGCAGAGACCTTTCCAGCTCAGACGTGTCTCAGGGGGTGCTGGCACACTGGTGACACCACTGGCCAGCCACACATCCCCCTCCAAACCCCTGGGAGCAAGCAATGAAGGGACTGGTGGCCTGGGGGAGGAGGAGAGCCCATGCTGGGCTGCTTTTCAGAAGAAGGGTGACACACACAGGCACGAGGATCCCCCCCCAGCCCTGCGCTGGGCACCCCTGGGCTCGTGTTCTCAGCACGTGCCACTTCCCAAGGGCTGTGCAGACATCCACAAATGAAGTCTCGTGGCCTGGCTGCGATTCTCATTAGCGTCATCCCAACAGCTCTCCGTGTTAAACAGCCTCCAAACGAGGCTCCCAGTGGTGCAAACATCCCCCTGTAGGAATCGCTGCCTCCACCAGGCTGGGCTTAAATGCACCCCGAGGAGCGGGGCTGGCGCTGAGCTCTGCTCACTACGCAGACAGAAGACAATTAGTTTCTCTCTGCCTCTTGTTCTAAGCCCCCACTTGCAGCTGGAAGTGTCTCTCATGTGTGCCAGCCCCCTCCCAAATTAATGAGCTGCTCAGGGATGGCGGGTCGGGCCCATGGAGCTGGTGGGCATTCTGCAGATTTGAAGCCTGACAGGTTGTCCCCTGTGCCAGAGCGATGGGCACTGGGGGACACTAAATCCTGCCCTGATAAACCCCCACTGAGCAGAGCCCAGTCCTTGCAGAGAGCAGCTCTCACAGCTTGGGGGTGGTGGTGATTTCTGCAGGGCACATCCATCAGCAAAGCACGGTAGGAATTCTCTCCCCTCTGTGCCCTCTCTCCTGGGCTCGGGAGGTTCCAGCAGCGGGTGGAAAAGGCCACGAGGATTCTCTGGGACATGCCTGCTGCCCTGGGTCAGCATTTATCACAGCCTAACACAGCCAAGGACAGCACTTCAACCAGCAGAGTGATGAAACCTTCGAGGAGCAAAGCACTTGAGTGATGACCAGGTTTCCCAAGCAGACACCCAGCCGTTCTCTCCCCAGGCTTTCTGCCTCCACCTCCTGGGATTTGGGATGCTCCTTGCAGGGCTCTGTGGTGGCCTGGCCAGGCACTGAATCAGCTGGTGCCAAGCTGTGATTTGTTGAGAAGGAGTTTGTACTGCTGCTGTTAAGGGAGCTGGGTGGTGGGCAGCCATCCCTCAGTGCTGGGTGCCCGTGGCCATCCATCACCCTGCTGGCTCTGGTCTTCATTCAGTCATGGGAAAACAAACCCTGCAGCATCCCTGAGCTGGGGAGGACTTTCCTCCTTGTCCCTGTCAGCTCCCTTCTCTCTCTCTCACACCTCTCCTCCCCCGAAACCTGTCACTGAACCAAACTTGGCACTGCTGAGGTGACATCCAAGTCACGTCCTGAATACAGGCTAAAAGCCACTTTTGGCACGAGCCCTGACCTGATTGGATGCAAACCCATGGACAGTGCTGAGGAGGAGTGAGCTGCTCGTGGACCCTGCTGCTGCTACCCAGCTTGGCTGAGCCAGCCCTGGCCATGGCCACGTCCCCAGAAGCTCCTTGTAGCTGGTGACCTCAAAAAAGCTCAATGGCACATGTCTAGGAGTGCTGGGGTTGGAAGGTGGCACTTGGTGGCTGCAGAAAGTCATAACCTCCAGCCACCAGCCCTGGGCAGGGGGATGGCAGATGAGGGTGGGCACAGGGGACAATGGCGTCCCTGGGCATGGCAGAGAGTGGGCATTGAGGGAGCAGGGGCTGGTCAGATGTCTCTTTGCCCCTTTCCCCCTAAAGCCCAGCCCAACAGACATTTATTTTCCCTGTTTTTAGCTCTCCTGAGCTCTGCATCTGCTACCTGCCTTGAGTGTCACCCTGCAAGGAAGCTGCTGCAGCGTCCACACGGGGCTGTGACAGCCTCAGCACACCCCACCTCCCTCAAAAAAAGGCTCCAGGCAGCTGCAGATCTGCCCAGAGACACCCCAACACCCTCCTCCAGCCACCCCTGCCACTGGGAGGGCTGGCCCCGGGGGACACTCACCGGTGTGGTTGGTGGCCGGCGCCAGGCTCTCGCAGTACTGCTCCTGGATGGAGGCGGCAGCCCGGCTATCCCCGAGGAGAAACGCCTGCACGGGGAGAGAGCAGACCCCAGGCAGGGTTATATGGGCAACATGCTGCTTCCCCAGCCCCCAAACCCTCCTTGGCTCGGATCTGAGCCTAGCTTGGTGGGTGCCACCCCCACAGCGGACACCTACCCATGGGCAGGATGGATTCCCGGGGGAGATGGGCTCATCCAGCCTGGGGCTGGGGGACAGCTCTCTGCTTTGTTTCCCACCCCCCTGATCCCCTCCTCAGCAAACCCTCCTGCATAGTGGTGGAGCTTGTGCTGTTTAGCATTTTAATCAATGCTGCTGGGTTTTTGCATCTTGGAATCCCGGGAGCAGACGGGGGGGAACATGACGAGCCCGACACCACGCTCGGCTTCGCAATCCCTTATTGAAATCACGGCCGTGTAAGCTGTCAGCGGGAAGATGTTCATACACGTCCTTAAGGAGATCAGATCCACACACAGCCAGGGTTGGTAAAGCCTTTTTTTTTGGAGGAGGAGAATTGCCAGCAGACACCAGCATTCCCATTGTTGGGGAAGAATGGATCAGGGTCTATCCCTGCCGCTCTGCTAAAAGCAAAAACCATCAACTCTGGGCACGGGGAGCTATTTTGGATAAACAACTATTGAATTATCGTGCCTGAACAGGAGTTTGGGGAAACTAAAAGCAAGAAAGGGAATTGCAGGGATGGAGGGATTGCGAGGGTGGCCCAGGGAGGGTGCTGTGAGTCTCAGGGCTCACTGGGGAGGCAGATGGGGGAGGGAGGGGACCTGGTGTTTGGAAGAACACAGATTTCTACCTGATGAGCTGCCCACTTTCTCCTCTGGCTCAGACACAAGTTTGCCCTCTCTGCTCAGCGGATGGGGCTGATGGAGGAGGCTGAACCCCACTTCTTTCACCTTCCCTGCGAGGACTGACCAAACCCCCTGGAGAAAACCCACTGATTGAGAGGCAGAGCTGTGCCCCAAAATACACCACACAGATCCCTTGGGAAAAGTCCCGAGCCTGGAGGCAAGAAGGGCTGCATCTCCTCTGCTTACAGGTGAGCTCCCATCTCCTTGGGATGGGGGGGTCAGATGTCATCCCATATGGAAGCAATACCATGACAACAACCTTCACCTCCCCCACCAGCCAGGTTGGTCCCTAGTGCCTGATCCCTCTTCCCAAGTGCCATTTAACTCCCAAACTGCTCTGAGCAGGGAGAAGACATTCCTCCTCCTGCCCTTCAGCCTTAGAAACACTGTCTGCTCTGGCTGGCACACCCAGCCATCCCCGGGCCTTAAAAAAGCATTAGCAAGGATTTATTCAGACATGCAGACAAAGCTCAGCACCCACCTGCTCTTTTCCAAACAACTGTTTGCTGCCTTGGGAAGCTGGTTTTGACAGCGAAGAGAGCTGTCAGGTAGAAATGGAGCTGAGAATAGCTCCCTTGTTGTGACTGCTCCACATGGCACAGGGGGTCCAGGAGCTAAACCCTGCCCTGGGAGCTGCATGGAGCTCCTGGGGTGCTGGTCCTGCAGGAGCCCATCACCTCCTGTGCCTCCTTTCTGAAAACTGAGACCACTCAAACTCCAGAAGTGGAGTAAATGAGGTGTAGGGGGTCTGCTCCCCTCTGTTCCCCTCTGCCCTGGTGCCCACAGCTTGTGCCCGACAGACCTGGCAGGTTTTTGCACAGGTAGCTGGGACAGAAAGGCTTCATCCCAAAAGGGGCTGGGATGGTTTGCCTGCCTGAGAAGGCTCTCAAGTGTTAATTGGATGTGTTTCTCCTGATCACAGCCTGCTCCAGCCTGGCAGTGCCTGTTCTCCTTCCAGACACAGGAGAGGTCTTGGCAGTGAGCAGCACACGGACCAATCTTCAGCTCCAGAGGGGTGTGTGGATGGAGCGCAGTCGCTGGCTCTTTGCAGGCTCTGCAAACGAGCTGCAACAGCTACAGAAGGCAGAAAGAAATGGGGAAAAAAATGTTCCCCAAAACCCTGAACAAATTCTAAGAGCTTTTTTTTCTCGCCAGGCTCTGAGCCTTGTCTTGCTGCAGCGTGGCTAAAGCCCCTCGGCAGAGGCAGAGGTTTAGTCCCTCTCCCACCAGCCCATCGAGGGGGATAAGCTGGGGAAGTGGCAGCTGCAGGAGGATCTGCCCCAACCAAAGCCACCCTGATCCGGCACCAGGCGGTCGGGGTCTCGTCTGCTTTGCTCTCTATGTGTCCCTGCAGCCCCCTCCCCACGCTCTGCAGAGAGAGAAGGTCAAAATTCTGTCCTTGAAGAGCAGCTCCTGCCAGGCCCTCGCTGCCGTAAGATGCCACCTGGCTCCCAGCAGGGCCCGGCGTGGCGGGCTGAGCCAAGCTCACCTCACCAGCCCCGGCACGGCGGTGGGTCCCGCTCGGGCCAGAGAGAGGCCGTGTCCCTCTGCCCTCCCGGCCCCCCCAAACCCTGCTCTGCAGAGAGGGGCGCTCCCTGACCCCCCTTGGGCTGCCAAAATCCTGGAGGGCTCCAGCTGAGCACTCAGCTGCCCGGGAAGGAAGGCAGTCTGCTCTTCCAGGAGCTTTGCACCGAGGTCCCAGTCAGCCCTGGGATGGTGGTTCTGCTGGGAGCTGCACGGGCCCCGAGAGGCCCCACGCTGGCAGCAGCTTCTCCTCCATCAGGAGCCACCCATGTCTCCTCTGCTGTTGTCTCAGCATCCACCCAGCTCCCTTCCAGGCTCTGCTGACGTCCCTGTTTCACACACAGCAGATGCTGAGGGTGCTGGTTTAACCTCAGACCTCATAAAGCACCAGCTCCTTCCTTTCAGCCCCACATTTTCTGCAGCAGGACCAGCCAGTCCTCCCTGCACAACTCAGACACCAAAACCTGACAGTGCTGCCGTGTTTGCTGCGTCCCACCCACGGCAAACACCCACTGTGGTCCACGTCCCACCACCCACCCACACCCAGGCTGGCCCAGAAGGGAAACTGAGGCCCTGAGGAACACCTGCCTCAGGTGTCTCAGCCTGTGGGGCAGGTTACTGTGATCTGGAGGCACCAGCCATGTCCTGGGCTCCAAAAAACCACTTTATTCCTTGGGTTGTTCCCCGTGCCTGTGAGGGGCAGGGGGTGGCTGGTCCCCTGGGCCAGGAGATGCAGCACAGTCACACACATAGAGACTCTGTGACCTGCCACTGACCTGGCAGCAACATTCAATTAATAACAACTAGGAATTAATAGCCCCCTGCAGCGCTTTCCCTCTCCAAAGCAATCCACGGGTATTAATTAATACATTCACATTCAACTCCGGTGTCACCCCCCCGGCACTGTGCTACCCACAGGCCTGTCCCCACCCCCCCCCCCGATGTCTTACTGCCTCAGACAAGATGAGATGTGCGTGGCAAGGAGGGCTGGCAGCTCTGAGCAGCGAGAGGGATGGCTCTGAGCCTAATTAGCAATCCAGGATGCGGCTCGGGCTTCCCACTGCAGGCAGCACTTGAATCCGAGCGCCCGGAGATCAGTGGGATGGAGTGGCACGAGCCAGTGGCTTTGCACGGAGCTGGGGAGATCAGTGGCACTGAGGGGGGGTCAAAGAAGCACCCTGGAGCTGTCCTTGACGTAGGGACCTTTGTCACCCATCAATCCTGCTCCCCAGCTTGGCGTGGAACGGGAAGGACTTCCTGGGACACTCACGGGAAGGGCTGAGCAGCCGCTGCCCTGGGCCTGTGTGAGGTTCCCCAGGGCATTAGGGATGGAGCCTGCTCTTGGCTCTGAGCCTGCAGGAGAAGGTGCCAGACTTTGGGTGTTAAACACAGGGAGCGTTGAAAGAGCTGGGTGCCAACGTGGGGTGGCAGAGCAGCAGCGGTGCAGGGGGAAGGGAGGGTGCAGAGCAGGGCCTGCCACAGCCATCCCTGGAGGTGGCTTTGAACAGCCCCTTGAAGGGACTGCCCCTCAAATGTGCTTGGAGGAGTTCAGGGTGTCTCCAGCCCTGCCTGTCCCCTGCCCTCACTCTGTAAAGGATCCCTTTGTCTCCTCTGATGTCCAGGCACCGTCTTCTGCAGCCGGAGAGCTTCTCCCCTCCCCCACCTTGAGGGCTTTCCCTTGGAAAAGTCCCATCCTCAGTCCAAGCCACGAGGGAAACCCCCAGGGAGCATCTGGCCCAATGAAGACCCCCTTTACACCCCTGTCCTGGAGCTGGCAGTGACCCCACCATGATCTCAGGGTTCCTCTGAGCCTCCTGGTGCCCAAAGTCCCATCCCAAACCCTGCCAGCCTCGAGGCAAAGCTCAGGCAGACAATGAGGCTCAAAGCAAGAGCCACAGGGGGATGTTCCATGGCTGCTGAGACTCAGGGGAAGAGCAGCAGTGAGAATGCCTCCATCTGGCAGTAAAATCTGTGAGTTTATTAATTTATCCATATTAGAAGGCCAGTCCCCGTGGTGTGTAAAGAGGCTTTGGTGAGAGTATTTATTCTGCTTGTGAGTCTCTCTCTGAGTGTGCTGGATGCAGATCCTAACAAAAGAATATCAATCAGGGCTAAATGAATGCCCTGTAAAAGCTGATTTATGAGCAATTAAAGGTTTTCCTGGATTAAAGCTCTGGTCTCCCTCTCTTGCCATAAATAATTCTGACTTCATTTATCTCTCAAGAGAGACATGGATTTTTGGGGACAGGTGGAAAAATGACTAATGGCATTTGGGTATTGGAAGCTAAAGGCACAAACAAGCTGGGGAAGGGGCCACAATCCAGGTGGCTCCTGTGGGATCTGGATTTTCCAGGGAGAAGGCTGCTATGGAAGAGCTGGAGTGATGGACACAAGCATGAGAAAGGGCTGTTTTTCTCAGGTGGTTGTATTAAACTCTCCTGCAGATTGTACAGTGGGACTCATGAGCATTCACAGTATTTTCAGTTTGGCATTGGAGATTTTTTTCCCCATCTGCCTCCCAAAATCCCAAATTCTCCTCTTCACCCATCACCCTTTTAGGGTCATACCCTGGGGGGGAACACCCACAATTTAATTCACCCACCATTTTCTTCCTGTTTATTTGCATTCACAGCTCGGGAAAACTTGGCCGCACCAAAGCTGCGTCTGCCACTGCCTTTCCAGGGTGAATAGTGCTGGATTTCAGGGAAGATTTTGGGGGGGAAGAGGGCCTGGGATCTGCCAAACGCCAACCCCTTTTGCCCTCTGCCATTGGAGTGGAGGGGATTGCAACCGGGTGGGTGGCTGTGGATAAAGCAGGACACTCTGAAGAGAAGCAGGGTCTCTCCATCAGCTCAGAATACAGTCAGGGAGAAGCAAAAACAACAGATGGGCCCCTGGGTATGTTATTGCAT